>MJUU01014620.1:55103-93142 GCA_002080025.1 Modiolus philippinarum | reverse complement strand
TCTGTGAAAGTTTCATTGAATTTGATAAAGTGGTCTAGGAGGAGTTGTTGCCACAAAGTGTGTACCCATATGTCAGAGAACAAAAAAATTTAAAAAAAAAAAAAACAAAAAAAAACCCAAAACAAGAAAAGAAAATCTAATCAAATTTTCAAATAGCAGGTGCATAATGGGAATATGTACTATAGATTCTGTGAAAGTTTCATTAAATTTTTTCATCAAGTGGTCTAGGAGGAGTTGTCGCCACACAGTAGGTACCCTATGGCGGACGGACGAACGAACGGACGGAAGGACGGACGGACGGACGAACGGACGGACGGACAGACACCATGATCACTATATACCGTCCGCTAAAGCGGGGGGGGGGGGTATAATAATGATTACATGTGAGTATGGTTCATGAAGACGCACATTACGCGTCCTTTTCAAATTTAAACCCATATTTTCTGATTTCAAAGTTTCAAACGAATGCACATAAGTGTATGGCAATTACAACTTTTATATTTATTGCATTTTCTTTGTAATAAGCGGGCAAAAGTTAGTACTCCAAATTGCTCAGTTCCTCTCAATTGGACTGGACAATACCGAAAATGAAAAAAAGATGTTAAATTTCCTTTAACCTGAAAAACTTATTATTGAAGGAGATACCTGATACCTGTCTATATGCATATGTTTATTGATTCTAAAAATTCATTAATTCGGTTGGAGTACCTAGGATTTTACAGAAGCGTATCTATGCCACATGAAAAAAATGCCATAATTATGAGATATTATCTGAGAATTACGAGGTGTTTTTTCTTCATGTGCCATCAATATATTTACGCTTCCGTAGGATTTCATAATATAAGAATTATATTGATTGGTCGTTAGAAACTCATTATCCTTCCAAATAGTTTATTTCACATTCACATTGAGGATTTTTTAAACTTGAGAATTATACAAGCGAAACCGACCAAAATATGTTGGGCATTATGCATAACTACAGTTTGGCGTGGTTCCCATTATTTTAATTTTTTTTTCATCTCAGTTCGTATGTTTTAAATAACGGCATGGCTATAGCTCATTTTTACGAAAAAAATATATTAATTTACATTATGGCTATACTATATAGCTGAGCAGTAGAAAAGATTTCAGGCAATTTTTTTTCTTTTGAATGTGTTTAGCAGGCCTAACTGCGGATCTATAGCTCTACAGGTTCTTTTCATGTTTTAATTTGGCCTGAGAAACTACCCAAAAAAAAAAAAAAAAAAAAAAATCACCAAAGGACTATAAGAGCTATGAAGGTCATGCTTTTTGTGTTCGTTTGTTTGTATGGATTTTGTCGCCGCTATCAGCATTATTTGAGCCCCATGTGTATAGTTGCGGTCAGTTATAGTGATGGAGGAAGCCGTGTTACGGCACATATTGTCGCCCCTGCACATATTGTCGCCGGCGACAATATGTACAGACGTATCGGCACATTGTCGCCCTGCACATATTGTCGCCTACACATATTGTCGCCGGCGACAATATGTGTAGTACATTTTCGGCACATATTGTCGCCAGTTTTTAAAGAACTTATACAAGATAATACTTTACATCAATGTTGAACTAGCAAGTGTATTTCACATATGCTGAGTCTTTGAGAATAAAATAGCTTGTGTTGCCATTGGAATTGAGATTTTTTTTTCAATATTAGTAGTTGCAACAGACTTTGAAATAATGTCCTACAGTGTGAAAGTTTATTTCTCACCATATATATGTTGCAAGAATAAAGAACTTCATAGAAAATAGTTGAACTGTACGGCAATGTGGATCCCCTCAGAAAAACTTAATCCCGAATTACCTCAACTCCTTACGCCCTTACCCAAACCTGTATGTTGTTCCTCTGCCAGTGTTGTCGTTTATATTTAGCTTTATGTTTGTTCTGAATCTAAGCTTTCTTTCAAATTCCATAGCACCGTTGTCACTCTTTATCTTTGTACGTTTCATCTTTTGTGCTTTTCTATCCATAATTGAATGTTCTTTCGATGTCTTCATATGATATTGTTATCTGAGAAATTTAGCTCTACAAGTCCAGGGTGAACTGTTGCAATTTTCATTTAAAGAATCGCTATACAGATTCAGTTTGGGTTTGTTGTCTGTCGTCTGTCGGTCGTATTTTTTTCATAAGATATTCTTCTAGAGATTAAAACAAACGTGGTAGTTGTTCTTATAAAATGCTAAACAAGAGTTGTTAGTTTGGTAAGGTGAATTTATTCAAAATGCCGGCAGTTGGAAACTTAGTTTAGCATTGAACTGTATTAAAAATATAAAGATCCTTTAGAGAACCGATGAATATATTCAAACTTTGTATGGATGTACCTACCTTAAGAGGTGAGACCAAGTGGTGTTAGTTTTTGAGCCGAAACTTCATTATAAATAAGTAAACGCCAGTGGATATTGGACAATCCATATCTCTTTTAACCTTTTTTGAAAAAGTTAACTTTCTACAGAATTAACAAAAGCCTGCGATCATCAGCTAGACGGAATCTGTGCAAAAAAATTTCATAATGACTGCTGGATGAGAGATGGTCACCAAAATTCTAAAAAAAAAAATGCTACTTTATGCAATATCTTTATAACTGCTTTAACGAAAATGATAATATTTTGTATAAATGTTCAGTAAGATGAAAGCAAGGAATAAATTTGACAAAAATTTTCAAAATGGCCGTTGTTTCCGAAATGGCCGCCAAAGCACGTAAGAAATGTTGACCCGATTTCAATGAAAATTTATTTGTAGGCAGATTTTAATATTCTGAAAAAGATGCATTGTGGAAAAAATCAAAATGGGCAACATTCCAAGATTGCCGCAAAATATGTTTAATATATGTTTAACTATGTCCGATTTCAATGACGCTTCGAACAGGGTTTGGTCATCGAATTGGCTGTCAGGGGTGACATCAGTTATTGCTTGCAATTGCAAATCTACTTTAATTTCAGTTTCTTTTAAATAGATGACGATATTGCACTGAACCAACAGTCTGCAGTTTAAGGATGTATTTATTTTCACGGAACCTGTTCTTGTATGAATCAGACTTCAAACGAATAAAAGAATAATGGCCTTACAGTGGTGGAGTTAGTCCCCATGGTTACCCCAAATCGTCTTCCGGAATTCTTGTCCTCCAGGAATCAAAATGAAAATAGGTTATACAAGTAAGCACAACTCGGCATTTAACACCGGAAACAGGAATTTTAACAGTAACAGATATTAATCGGAATTGCCTCCGTACAAAGTGTGAATTTTTCATAATTTAACATCATGAAGATAATGTAATGCGTAATTACTTAAACTGTTAACAATTACTTTATGTATAATTGCTGACGTTAAAGATTAATTGCTAAACAATGCATTCAGCAAAAGTATTACATGTAATACTAGCTAAACAAGGGTAAAAATGTGAAATATCATATAATTATTTAAATATCTATAACAAAGCCGTAACTAGGGGGTTAGGCATTGGTGAAGTAAACCAGTTCGCCGAGCGGAGAGAGACGAAAAATATTTCGGCAGGGGGTCGTAAGGCCCCCAGAAGCTCTAGGGTAAATGGCTTAAAATCCTGCCTTCCGGACATTTCCTGCCATCTAACATAGTTGAAACAGTTGTTAGAAACTTATTAGTATTTTTTTTCAAACTTCAGCGTGTTGTAGTTTAATTATTGAGTAAGCCCCAATTATTACGTAGTAAAAACCAACAACTGGACGTAAGTTTTAATTGTCGACCTTTATCTCGAAGTCAACTTGAGCCCTTCGACAATAAGCTAATGCACATACCTCATAGTAAATTCAAGACGGCACCTAGCACCGGTTTGAGCGGTAGAAAGTGTTAGATGTCGACCAACGCTACACTCGCCTATTTACTTTGCATATATTTTCAATAGGTCCGACAGTTTGCTTTAATTAAAGTAATTTCGGTTCTTTTACGTTTGGGATGGTTGTTTTAATTAAAGTGTTCTTTTCACTCTTTTTTCATCAGTTAAATGGAAAAATCGTTCTGTAATACATTGGAAATTCGATTCAGTTTTGCCCAAAATGAAGACTGTGGACGTACTATACATGACACAGCTGAAGACATTCGCTATCGCTCTGTTTAATTCGGCAATTGATAGCCAATATTAAACACAGTCATGACTAATGAATTTTAAACAATATAATACGTCTGTTCTTGAAGTATCATCTTCAGGGACTGCTTTTCTTTTTCTGCAGGAACCCGTTTTCTGTCACAGATCAATATTTGATTACACTGGTAACTATGTATTGTACTCCGGTCAGATACCGAGAACGATCCGGGAAGACATTGATGACAAACAAGAAATGCGCTAAATCTTTTGGAAAAGGGAAATTCTGAAAAAAAATGCTATATTTTTAGTCAGGCCATTGCCTCACTTGCCTCAAATGTAATTAATACGGCCTTGTATCTGATTTGTTCAAATCGTGTCACGTGACATTTGAGATTTTGCTGGGTGAACCGGTTAGCGATGGGTCGCATAGGAAGGCCAATCGGTAAGCAAGAAAATTCGATGTAATTTAATAGTTATCACTCGAGATAGTGTGTGACATAGCGGTTTCTCCCTATCGAAATTGAGGTCACACTCGAGCAAGCTCTCGACTGACCTTACTATCTCGGGGAGAGAACCACTGGGTTACACACTAGCTAGGGTGGTAATTGTATCATATCGATCAAACAAATGACAATTACTCCACTATAGGCGAATAATTATTTACTGTTGACTAAAAAGATATTGTCATAGTGACCTCTTTATCTTTTCTGTATCTGTAAAATCTTTTTGAATTTGCAATTGCCGTATGTTCCATTAGCAACAACCATGGCCATTTTGATTGACGGATAGTTTAATTGAATCTGGTTCACTGCTTTTAGATCACAAAAGTGGTCGTTTGAAGCAGTGGAATCAAAGAATAACCTGGTCGTTGGTTAACCTTTTAATTTAACCTTTTTTTATGGATAACCTATGGCGGTCACCATGACATCATTGACAGATATGACGTGCCTGTGTCCCAAATGAAAACAGACAATTTCAGCTAGATTTCACGTCTTCACGGATTTGACATAACCGGATTTGACTCAACCCTGGATTGACTCACTGATAGTGTGACGAGTGCCGCTAGCGGAGCAGGACATGCTTACCCTTCCGGAGCACCTGATGTCGCTCCCGGTTTTCATGGGAGTTCACACTAGGAGTGCCTTAGTTCTTAATGTTATCTTTTTATTTCCGTGCATTGTAGCTGTCTCACGTCCTTGGTTTGTCTTTGTTTTTATCTGTTACCGTTTTTGCCATGTCTTTGGACTTCGATTTTTGTAGTCATCGCTTCCCTTGTTCCTTCGGTATTCTACTGCCGTTATTTAACAAGAAAATGCAAATCTTAATTGGAAATGAACTCGGAGGCTGTACATTTATTGCGACATTCTGAGATGTACGTTTCATCGCTAAAGTAATAATAAAAAAAAATATCTTATTTTAAAAGTGATGACCAAAACAGCCAGATTGAGCTATATTTTTACTCTTACCATAACAAGAGGCTCGCAAGAGCCTGTATCGCTCACCTTGGCCATGACTGATATATTCAGTTAAATTAATCCCAATGTTTAAGGGTCTCATTTTTTAGTGTGCTAATCAAGTTATATCAGAGAAGAGGGGTCTATGAATATGTCTATGTATAGGGTTCAATGTTAAACTAAGTTTCAAGTTTGCAGCTATCTTGCATGAGATGAGGAATTACAGGACACATTTTTGAAAGGAAACCACCCAAGTTTGGTTCCAGTTGTCTTTTGATGTTTCAGATGAGAAGACCTTTGAATTCTTTCCCGTATGCTCCAATGTTAAACTATGCTCCCTGCTAACGGCCATCTTGGATGCGATGCAGACTTGCCATACACGCTTTCCAAAGGAGAACAACTATTGTGTGCAAGAATGGTTCGAATTAGACAGGTGAAGATCTTTGAATATGTTTCCCCATAAGATCTAATGTTCAACTAAATTCCATGATGGCAGCCATCTTGGATGAGATGCAGACATGGCCGTCACATTTTTGAAAGGATACCAGCTAAGGACTATTTTGACCAAGTTTGGTTCAATTGGCCTTGCGGTTTTCACAATAGAAGATCTTACTGACAGCAATCTTGGATGCATTACAGACATTGTGTGACCATTTTGACCAAGTGTACTTCCAATTGGCTTTGTATTTTCAGAGGAAAAGATCGTTGAATATGTTATCCGAGAGAATTAAATGTAAGACTAAGATCCTCGTTTGCTGCCATCTTGGATGAAGTGCAGACTTGCCGTACACATTTTAAAGGGGTCAAGCCAAGGACTTTTGTGCTCAAGTTTGGCTCTAATTGGTTCTGAGGCTTCAGAGGAGAAGATCTATGAGTTCTTTCCTAAACGTTTCAATGTAAAAACCATGGTTCCTGCTGGCGACCATCTTGGATAAGATTCGAACTTGCCCTATAAATTTTGAAAGGGGAGCCATCCAAGGACTTTTGTGACCAAGTTTGGTTCAAATTGGCTTTGCCTTGCCATATGGTCCAATGTTAAACAATGTTCCCCGCTGGCAGCTATTTTGGATGCCAAGCAGACATGTCGGACGCATTTTCTAAAGAATATCAACAACGAATCATTGTGAAAAAGTATGGTTCCAATCGTTCCAATACTTTCAGAGGAGAAGATCGTTGAATATATTATCCCATAGGGTCAAATGTTAAACTAAGTTTCACGCTGGCCGCCATCTTGGATGAAGCGTATACTTGCCGGACAGATTTTTGAAAGGGAAGCACCAAGAAGACTATTATGACTACGTTTTCTTCCAATTGACTCTTCGGGTTCAGAGGAGAACATCTTGAAATGCTTTCCAATAGGGTCTAATGTTAAAATCATGTTCCCTGCTAATGACCATCTTGAATGAAATGCGAACTTGCCGGACGCATTTTAAATGACCAAGGTTGGTTTCAATTGGCCAAGTAATTCAGAGGAAAACATCATTGAATATAAGGTCAAATTTTAAACTTAGATCCCCGCTGGCAGCACTCTTGGGTGAGGTGCGGACTTTCCGGTCACATTTTTAAAGGGGACCACCCAAGGACTATTGTGATCAAATTTGGCTCCATTTGGCCCAGCAGTTTCAGAGAAGAAGATCTTGGGATGGAAAGTTAACGACCGTTAGACGACAGACAATGGATGGACGAAGGACGCCAAATAATGACAAAAGCTCACCGCTATAGCCAGTAGATCTGAAAAGTACGAGAGTTCCTCCACAAAAACCTGCAGAAAGGCTCAGCCTCCTGAGCTGCAAATTATGATAATGCTCTCTTTAAAACAATTGCAGACATAATGTATGTCAAGTCCTTTAAACTTGGATGTACGTCAACTGAACAATTACAGAAATAACTGTTTATATATATTTGCAAAGGAAATCGAAAAAAAGGTAAAACAACTAAGGAAATGGAAACTAGAGGCTCAGATACTGAGCCTGAATCGCTCACCTGACAAAATGCTTACAGCAGGTGATGAAAATGATGTTTATCCTATAGGATCTATGTTAAAATATGTTCTGTGCTGGCGATCTTGTTATTTATCAGATCAAAACAAAATAAGCAATCTTAGTTTGACTGAATTTGCTTCAATTATTTAAGCGCATGTAATGAAAAAAAAAAGTTTTAATATATGGATAACATTCTAAACCAAGTTTCAATGCTGGGAGCTATCTTATTTGTCAGATCCCCACAAAATGCAAAATCTTTGTAAAGGACCTTCCATACATCATTTCTGTAAAGTTTGCCTGAATTTGCTTCAATAGTTTCAGAGCAGATGTTGAAAATGATGTTTTTCCCATAGGTCTAATGTTAAACCTAAGATCAGCGCTCGCGGCCATGTTTTTTATTGCATCATTACAAAATGAGCAATCTTTGTGAAGGACCTTCCATACATCATTCCTGTAAAGTTTGGTTGAGTTTGATTCAGTTTTTTCAGAGGAGAAGATGAAAAAGTGAATTTCCCATAGGGTCAATGTTAAACTATGTTTTGTGCTGGCGGCCATGTTTTTTGTCGAAATAGAATAAATTAAGCAATCTTTGCAAAAGACCTTAAGTACAGCATTCCTGTAGAGTTTGGATGAATTTGCTTCTGCAGTTACAGAGGAGTTGTTGAAAATGTGATTCTTTCCATAGGGCCCTATGTAAAACCCAAGTTCTGCGCTGACGGCCATGTTTTTTTTATCGGATCAGATCGAAATGAGCAATCTTTGTAAAGGACCTTCCATACATCATTCTTGTGAAGTTTGGTTGAATTTGCTTTAGTGACATCAGAGGAGAAGATGAAAATGTGAATTTCCCATAGGGCAAATGTTGAAATATGGTTCGTGCTGGGGGCGATGTTTTTTGTCGAATCTGAATGAAATGAGAAATCTTTGCAAAGGACCTTTAGTAAATCAATCCTGTAAAGTTTGCTTGTATTTGCTTCAGAGGTTACGGAGGAGTTGATGAAAATGTGATTTTTCCCATAGGGTCCTATGTTAAATCCATGTTCTGCGCTGGTGGCCATGTTTTTTATCGAATTTGCTTCAAAAGTATCAGAGGAGTTGATTTTTTCCATAGGGTCCTATGTTACACCTAAGGTCTGAGCTGGCGGTCATGTTTTTCATCGGATCGGAACGAAATGAGCAATCTTTGTAAAGGACCTTCCATACATCATGCCTGTAAAGTTTGGTTGAATTTGCTTTAGTGGTTTCAGAGGAGAAGATGAAAATGTGAATTTCCCATAGGGCCAATGCTAAACTATGTTCCGCGGTGGCGGCCGTGTTTTTTTAGGAATCAAAACTAAAATGAGCAATCTCTTTTAAGGACCTTTAGTACATCATTCCAATAAAGATTGGTTGAATTTGCTTCACAGTTTCAGAGTAGTTGATGAAAATGTGATATTCCCATAGGGCCAATGTTAAACTCAGTTCCGTGCTGGCGGCCATGTTTTTGTAAAATCCGGATAAAGTGAGCAATCTTTGTAAAGGACATTTAGTGCACCAATCCTGTAAAGTTTAGTTGAATTTGCTTCAGCAGTTTCAGAGTAGTTGATGAAAATGTGATTTTTCCCATAGGGTCCTATGTTAAACCTAAGTTCCGCGCTGGCGGCCATGTCTTTTACCGGAACGGAACGAAATGAGCAATCTTTGTAAAGGACCTTCCATACATCATTCCTGTAAGTTTAGTTGAATTAGCTTCAGTGGTTTCAGAGGAGAAGATGAAAATGTGATAAGTTTAACGGACGACAGACGACGGACGACGGACGCCAAGTGATGGCAAAAGCTCACACTGACCCTTTGGGTCAGGTGAGTTTAAAATGATAAAAACATTAGGAAATGGAAAAGCCAACGAGTTGGAAATTGGAAAAACGAAAAAAAAGTTAAGGAAATAGGAAACGGGGTCCAAAAAAATGATGGAAATTGGAAAAAATTCCAAAATGTGGGAAATGGGAGAACAAACACCCCGTGTCATCCTTCTCCTTTCATATTTCAGAATTCATAAATTTTGTGGTACGACAATATGTGCCGATATATACTGCACATATTGTCGCCTCCAATGACGTTAAAACGGCGTTGACAAAACCTGCACATATTGTCGCCGGCGACAATATGTGCCGTTTATGTCCAGCACATATCGACGCCGGCGACAATATGTGCCGGTTTGGTCTGCACATATTGTCGCCGGCGACAATATGTGCCGTAACAAGCCGGTCTATCCGGAGAGAACCTCCAACCTTGGGCATCCCGTGCAGTTGCAAGTCCAGTGTACATTTTAGTGATTTACTAAGCAGATGCGAACTCCTAGCGAAAGGTCATATGTGAGAGCAAAAGTCAAATCATTTGCATAGCTTCACCTTTATATATCTTTAATTTATAAATTTTACTATCATTTTTTGTGTTACAAAGGCATGCTAATGTCGGTTACCGTTATTCAAGCAATAAATATAAATTTATAAAAATAATAAACGTAAATGACAATTAATTTGAAAAGCACAATTACAAACCTACAGAAATGCTATTACCAGGGCACAGAAAAGAAAAAGTTACGGGAAAAAACGGGCAATATAATATGAGAACTTACGTAAATGTTAGACTGGCGATTCCTTCAGTTTTACTTTACTTTGATCCCGAGAACTGTTACGGTATGCCTAGGATTTTTAATTTTCCATCAAACCTCGAACAAGGTTAAAAATATTAAAAAATAAATAAAAAAGAATGAAGATAGACCCAGCACCACAAAAATCTCAACACACGGTAATATTTTCTCACTGATGAGATATCATAATGAATATTATTTTTCTACGATTTTCAGCGATACTTTTATACCAACGACATTGTTATAAATAAAACCTTGAGCAAAATCTTATACGCAGCAAAATAAGGGTGTCGGTATTTCGTGTATCCCTAGCCCGAGCCCGAGACGGTTTTCCCCGAGCTGGGAAACAAAAGACATTTTAACTATCTTATTTTACGGTTTTTTTTGACAATTTTTTGTTTCTTTTCAAGTAATTTGATATTTATTACATTCTAACGATAATTTGATTTACGATCTGTATTTTGTGACAATAAATAGACAAAAAACTATTGCAAACTCGGTATTTCGTGCATCCCGTCTCGGGAAGGGAAGTAACTCTTGTTTAAATTTACCTGGATAGAACAAAAAATAAAGCATATTTGAATTTTCATAACTCGGATCCCGGCATAATATCTAACGTGAGTTATTACTATCTTTGGTACCTAACTACCGTTATATTCATGTGCAAAATATAGTGCAGTATTGCATTATTTTTAACGGTGATTTAACGGCAGTTTATAAATCTTTTTGTGCCCAATGGAATAATGAAATGTTTTTTTATTTGTATATGCCGATGCGCAATGTTTCAATTTTATTTAAGCTGTTATTTACATTTGTCTATATTACTACGCCATTTGTTCTCATCAGCTCTAGACACAATACTACATTATTTGATTTCATATAGATATCTTCCTATTATTATCACCCATTGTTATATTATTAAATGTATGCAATAAATATTACGTATTTCACAATGATTATCAATTGATACTACCATTGTATGAAATAGCCTAGTTGAATATCTACATGTAAATTTAACTTCCGTGATATTAATTTTGGAAAGAGTTGTCCCTCTTTTGATTTATATAGTTGTTAAAAATTATGCTGATTGCGATAATTTCTGTTATACCCTGTTTTATATTTCATTGCAACTTCTGTGTTATGTACGTAATTAATGTGTTACGGATTTTATCCTACTGTTGGAGAATAACAAAGAAACATACCCCGGGAAACATACCATGGTTTTTATAATTTAAGAGATGGAACTCAACAATCAGTTACCCAACAGATATTTCAGGGGTTCACATCTTAGCTTGTTGTATGACGGCTACCAAATGTGGCCCAGATTATGCATACTCTTTTGCAACCCGTGTTTGTAGTTTGCAGTCAGTGCTTTTTGTGACATTTTGTAATTTCCATATAGCATGTATTGTGGTTTTAACCTCAGCTTGTTATATAGGCATAGTGATCTCTTTCCATCACTCAGGACCATCAACAATGGACATAATGAAAACACACGCAAAGATCTTTTCAGAACATATTAGCTCAATTTATCTGTCACAATCGTCTCGAATGATCCATTAATTCTTAATATTTAATAAATCAAAATAAGATCATATAACCAAACAAAATAACATGCACAATTTTTTTTCCATTCGAAGATAAAATAAGATTTTAATCGAGTTATCATTTGATATGGTTGCAACCATATCTTTTCTTGTTTATGTCTAGATAAAACATTTCATTATTATAATTCTGAAATGTATTTTTAAATTTTATTCATTTCATTGTAATTCTAAAGGTATCCAAAAAAAGAAATAATAAAGAAAATAAACTTTATTCCTTAAAAGTTTATTAAAGGAATTGAAAAGTAATAATAATTTATTTCACTATTTTATTGTTCATAGTAATTTTTTGATGGATTTTATATATAACTTAAAGAACTAGATGTACAAAAGTTATCTTTGAATTTATATAGCCCCCCCCCCCCTCTAAAAAGTCATGAAAAGAATCCAAAATCGGATTTTATATAACAATACGTTATTTCATTTTTCTATTTTTTAAAATTATTTTTAATTCCATCTTTATAATATAACAACAGGAACTAAATACAGTAGATATTGTTTAGTTGACGTAGGCCCTAAAANAAAAAGACAAATTGAAAGGTCAACATATCTTCAAGCAAAAACTAAGTTTATATAAGAATGAATTAATTCATAATTTCATTTTTCAAATTATTTTCAATTGCATTTTTTAACAAAATAACTGATTGAATTAAATACAGGTTTTTGAGTATTCGCGGAAGTTTGTTAGGCGAACCCCTTCCCCCCAAAAATACATGAAAATGAAGTACACGTATAACCGAGAAATCACACATCCATACCACCACAACCACCCGCCAACAGAGAGAGAGAGAGAGACATGGAAAGAGGGGAGATGGAGGAGATAAATCAAGAACCAGCGGCACGAGATTTGAATCCGAGAGGGAAAGACTTGGCGGTCGTGGGACGTACCTTTAGATGCACAAGAGTAAAACAAGCCCAGATGGCCATAAAAAGTGCATCTTTAATCACTTGCATGGTACATAGTGCTCGCTATAAGGCCTGTCAAATTACAGGGGCTTGTTACAAAAAAAATAATAATAATAATAACTTCAAATCATTACTGTCAAGGAATAGATTGACAAACCAGCCAGGAGCAATGACACGACAATAAAAAATGTTTAAAATCAATACAAAATACGTTTGCTTTGTTTTGTTTTGTTTTGTTTTTGTTTTTGTTTTTGTTTTTTGTTTTTGTTTTTTTTTTTGTGATTTGAAGCTATAATTATTATTTTGTAACAAGCCCTGTGGTCAAATAGCTGTCTGTGGTTGTCCTTTAACAATCCTACAATGTAGAAGTCAGTTGAATATTTATGATTTCTAGCTGATTTCTTCACGGACCATGTTGTGATAGGATGTTCCAATATAAAAATGGTTGTTCCAGGGGAGAATATTTCACCACCGGACCCGGCAAAATATCATACTTTTTTGTTTGTAATCTGGATACATACAATGTATATGCATTCTGGTTTTCACCTTTGAGAATCTTATGTCGGTGTTGCTGACTCGTTAGGATGTTTGGCATTGTTAGAATTACATTGTATCTGCAATAATTTTGCACCATTATAGAGCATCATTTGTTTTGTTAGCGCTGTTCGTTGCGTGTCAGGTAATCATATCATTGTCATTTACTCCCTTACATTTGTGTATGTCTATGCTGCATATTTTGTTTTGTTTTCATAAGTTTCTTTTTAAATATTTTAAATAACAGAAATGTATAGAGAGCATATTCCGCTCGCACCGGCGGGGAATCCACACTGCAGGCAAGACCGAAACACCAGTATTATAGACGATAAATTGTCCCAATAAATACATGGTAAAACCAAGCAATGGAGCAATGTTTTTCATATAGAAGTCACCCTGAGTCCCTCAACAATGGGATTTGTTCATAATTCATACTAAGTTCAAAACGGCATTTGGCATAGGTTGGTGTGAAATTTATTGTTACATGTTGAACATCGCTACGTGAGCTAGTTTGTTTCAGTAAACCAATTTTCTTCGAGAAGCAAGAGACATGTATAATGGTTTCATATATCGGTCTTTGACCCAGAAACTTGACATTGGGTTCTCCTTTTGTACAGTACATATGCCATATTGGACAAAAACAAATAAATAAATTTTAAAAAATGATAAAGGCAATAATGTTAAAAATAGGAATTCACTATGTTTGTATCTGGTGCCATTCAACATTTTGGAGTCCAGTCCAGCACTCCCCTGACCTCACGAGTTTCATAGACTGCTTTAAAAAAGAAACCTACATTTTTACTTCTTTGGAGGAAGCTGGGTTTAATAAGTTTTTGATTTTTTTGTTCGTCTGTCAAGTTAAAGAAATTTGGATCATTGTCTTTAATATTTCTATACAATATCTGTCTTTTAAGTATTATTTCTCTTACAAAACAAAAAGAAAATGTTTTTCATCTTCAATTGACTTGCATGTTTCACACAGACGCAGTTCGTTTGGAGTTCTATAATAATGACCTTTTTCAATTTCTAGAGAATGATCGCTTATTCTAAATTAACTTATGAGTTTTCGATATTCAAAATTATCAGAGGCTAGATAGTATTTCTTGTCTAGAGAATATTTTAATTCTTTGCATAGAAAAAGTTTGTTATTTTCATTATGCATATTTAAATTTCTTTCGAATATAGAACTGAAATAGACTGAGAAACTGATTTTTATTTTTGGTTTTATTTTTCTGACATCAGCTGTATTTGAAACGGTTTCTATTTCATTTGTTAAATTCCTGGAGAAATGTCTTGAGTATACAAGGAATATATATTTTCAGATTTGGGTAATTGTGTAAGATTAAAAGCTTCTTTAAGGAGATGGCTTATGTCTTTGGAATTAAGTCTTGCCAAATAGGTTATGGTCTGTTGGAAGATATATTTCTTCTAAAGGGGATCGACCTTATTCTGCCCGTACGGCTATATTGGATGAACCTCTTCTTGTTCATAGAGCAAATTTGTAAAAGTTTAGATGAACCTTTTCAGTAAAAGATTTATCAATAAAATATAAGTCAGTGTCAACTGCTTTTATACTTTTGGCGTCTATATTATCTAAAGAATTATTGACAAGACAAGACAAGACAAATGCTTTATTAACCTAAGACACATATATGTGTACAAAAGGTACATAACATATACAATACAAACAATATCAAATGACAGACAAACATCAGTTGACACAATACATGCATATAATAAGAAAGCAATTACACATTTAATTTGAAAACAGTTAAGTAAAGTTAAACATGCAAATATATAAATATTTTTAATTTTCAGTACACTATAGCAACAAATTTAGTTTCTTCAAGAAAATAGAAAATTTTTTGTACAGTTGAACATTACAGAAAGAGAGCATTCCTTTTAATTTATTTATATTTGGGTTACGTGTGTAATATTCGGGCAAGTATTTTTTTCGTAATTCTCGAACATTATTGTTACTACAGATAAATAAGTAGTGTAATTCATCCCCTACAAAATTGCTACAAAGTGTGCACATTCTATTTTCGCGTGGAATACCAGCCCACCTTCCAGTTTCTATGGCAAATTTTACATTAGAACATCTTAGTTTTGTAATAGGTATACGTTCCCCTTCATTAAGCCTAGTAAGGTATGGTTCTATAATAAACTCATTTTTAAAAATAGAATAAAACCCACCCCTGGAAGAATTATGAACTTGAGAAAACCAATTTTGTATATACTGATCAACAAGTTGTTGTTTGATCGTAGATTTAAGAACATTTCTCTCTACCGGCATTTGATTGTTCCACATATAACTTAAACCACATCCATCCAAAATATTTTTAATGTAATTTATCCATTTAAATTTCGTCGGATTATTATTGTATAGCTTGAACATTAACTGATACATAATTGATGATAACTTGCTATCAGCAGTTAACAAACTGTTCCAAAATAAAACCATTTTTTGTTTTATAATTATTTCTAAGGGGAATCGTCCCAACTCCCCATATACCATAAAGTTCGGTGTTGTATTTCGCACTTTTAAGATTTTTTTGCAAAATTGGAGATGCATTTTTTCAATATTATCTTTATTTTCAAAACCCCATACTTCTGCAGAATACAATAAAATTGGAGCAACAAGAGCATCAAACAATTTCAGTTGCAGATCAATGGGTATACTAATATTTTTAATTTTACTATACAAAGCATACAGTGACTTTTGTGCTTGTTCTAATAATTTTTTCCTAGCTGTACAAAAACTGCCATTATAGTTAAAAACTACTCCTAAATACGAGTATGAATCAAGTATTTCGATTGTCTGATTATAAAGTTTGAAATTTAGATCATGCTTTTCTTTTTTCTTGCCAAATATTACAACTTTCGTTTTCGTTGTATTCACTTTTAATTTCCAAGTTAAACAATATTCTTCGAATGAAGTCAACATATCTTGTAACCCTTTTGCAGTTTCAGACAAAAGTGCTGTATCATCGGCATACAGGATAATAAATAATTTCAAGTAAACAAACAACGATTCATGACACAATTCGGATATGTTATCTAAGCATTCAATATTGTTATCCAAGAAAAAATTTTCGAGGTCATTTAAAAATATGGAAAATAGAAAGGGGGATAAATTTTCTCCTTGTTTAACACCTATCTTACAATTAAAGTAACCAGAACAATCTTTACCAAGTTTAACATACGATTTTACATTTTGGTACATATTCAAGATAACAGTGAACACTTTTCCCTTGACCCCCGATTTTTGCAATTTTTGCCAAAGTCCCGCCCTCCATACTGTATCGAATGCACTTTTAAAATCTATAAATGTACAGAATAATTTTTTACCCAGAGAAAAATAAATAGAAATTAAAGAAAAAAGTACAAAAATGTTATCGACAGTTGAAAAGCTCTTTCGAAATCCAGCTTGAGCTTTTGATATGAGGCTAATACTGTCAGAATATTTATTAAGGCGACTATTAAGAACAGAGGAAAACACTTTACTAAAACACGAATTTAGAGTAATACCACGATAAGATTCCGGATCCGATTTGGAACCTTTATTTTTGAAAATAGGAATAATAATACCATTTGACCAATCTTCGGGGATAATACCAGTATCTAAAATTAAATAGCTTCAGATATGTCGGCATAAGTTTATCAATTGAATATTTAAGATATTCATTTAATATTCTATCATCACCTGCGGCTTTTCCGTTTTTCAAATTCATAATTGACTTTTTAATTTCGTTCTCGGTTATTGGACAATTCAATAAAAGTTCGGCTTCTTCAGACACATTGTTATCAAATGTGAATATTTCATTTTCTTGTTCATTGTACTCATTTAAATTTTTAAAATGTTCATAAAGTGCCTGAATTGTAATATCATTATTTTCATCTTTTCTAGTTTTCAAATTATTTAATAACTTCCAGAAAGATTTACTATCATATTTTGACATATTTCTTAGTTTATTAGAAAATGAATCTTGATAATTAACATAAGCATTACTTAAAGTTTTTTTATACTCCTTACTTGCTTCACGCATAGTTTTTCGATTTCGGCATTTTTAATGAAACTGTACCGCTTTCGTGCCTTATGGAATTTTTTCCTACTTTCACCACACTTCTCGTTAAACCACGGTTTTGAATTAGAATGTTTTCCGCCATTTTTTGACCGAATATTGCCAAAAGATTCCTTGGCAGCATTTGTAAAGTTACCGACTATCTTCTGTACAATGTCGTCAATATCCTGTTTAGTTATTTGATTACAGGTTGTTAAATAATCTAATCTCTGATTGATATCATTGATCACATGATCACGGTCACTTTCAATAAAGTTAACAAAATCTAACTGTTTTTTACTGTTCCATTTTACAAAAGAGTGATCACCACACGTATTATCTATTGCTTCGGGTAAAGACGAAATCGATAATGTGCTATTAAAACTAAAATGAAGTAAACAATGACAATCAGAGAACAAAGGTTCAAAATCGTCTATTGCAAAATGTGTTACAAGGGGAAATAACTTTGATGACAATATAAGATAATCCACAACACTAACATCTTTACATGTCTTTTTACCCACACCTTTATCATCACCAACTCTTGAATTTGCAATATAAATATTTAAGAGCCATTCTCTGTAAGCATAAAAAAATCTGGCATAAGGGTGGAAATGGGGGGTCTCCGATTTTTATGAAATTTTGTATATAGAGGTCATATGTTATCCTAACAACAAAATAAGTTTTGTTTTTTCATTTTGAGCAGTGGTTGCTATGGTAACCGATCATGCCTAAATATGGCGAAAAAATGTTGTCAAAATGGCCAAAATGAGTGAAATCTAAGTAAGCAGTAAAAGAAAATATGAATCAACTGGAGTTTTATTACCATATCAGTGATTAGATAATAAGTCGATGTAACATATAAAATTAAAAGTAATGAAATAACTTAAGTCTAAATTTGGTTACCATGGCAACAAAAATCACAGAAAATCACAATTTCCAGAAATTGGGAAAATGGCTAATTTTGCCTATTTTTAAGTGTTAATTACAAAAAATTGCATGCAATTGAAATTAGTTAAACTAACTGATCTTGCAGTTTAGTATATTATCTTTAAAATATCAAAAAATAAAAGAGGTGTTTTTCCGTTTATCTGAAATAAATAATTTTGAAATTTGCTGCAATATTGATTTTCACATTTTTGTCGAAAAAAACAAAAATAACTATTTTGACTTGTATTTCAGTCCCTCTTCAGCAAATTGAATTATATTGGGTTTCTTGGTCTATTTTGAAATGAGAATGCTTTGTAAAGCTTGATAAATGTTATATGACCTTGACATACCATCCCAAGGTCACGAAACTCAAATTTTCAAGGTCATATTTTGGTGAAAAATCCATCGAAATCTGTATTTTGACTTGTATTTCAGCCCCTCTTCAAAAGACTGAAATGCAATTAAGTATTTGTTTATTTTAAGATGAACATGCTTTGTATATCTAAGTATATGCTATTTGACCTTGACATGCCATCCCAAGGTCATGAAACTCGAATTTTTAAGGTTTTGGCCTCAATTATTCTCATTTCATAGGATTTTCTCAGGAATGATATGGGATATGCCAGATATAACCTTCTTATGACATTAAGCTAACAACCACCAACCATACAGATGTTTGACCTTGAACTCTGAAGGTCAAAAGATAATCATCAAGGTCATTATTTACCTGTAAGATCAAATATATTGCTGCCAGACGCATGTTTTATGGTTTGTTTTCATTTGGCACAATTATTTACTTTACATCGACTCTTGTGTATATTAAGAATACTACACAGTGGCATTGTTCTAACCAGCATTGTTAGTTTTAGACTTTTTGAAAGAACAAAAACAGAATTGAATGCTTCAAAAGATGCCATAGGCTCAATGCAAATCCAACAGTGACCTTAACAAAAACTTTAACCATAGTCCTTCCATCTGAAAACATATGTTAAGGTGACCTAAATCTGGTATTATATCGGCTACTACCCAAGATCTATCTTCTGAATAAACATCATTCCTCTATGATCTTTAGTTTCTGAATTATTGATTTACCCAAAAGCAGCTGAATATGTGGGGCCATACTTATGAACTAGTCTAATATACACTGTTGCCATGTAATAGATATATGCCCATGTGATCAACAAACAATATTTGACGCAAACTACATGTATTATAATCAATTTAGTGCAATTTTATATATTTCATTCATGTAAAAAAAGTATGTCATAGAACCTAGTTAGTTGGGATCGTTGCTCGTCATAAATCATTTTGAGCTTACCTAGCTAGATCCAGGGTAAGCTTTTGCCATCACTTTGTGTCCATTGTACGTCCGTCCGTCGTCCATCCGGCGAAAACTTTTCATTTAAAGATCTTCTCCTCTTAAAGAACTAGGCCAATCGGAACCAAACTTGGTCACAGTAGTCCTTGGATGGTCTCCTGTAAAAAGTATTTTCAGGTCCGCACTATATCCAAGATGACGGCCAGTTAGGAGCACAGTTTTAACAATGGACCCTATGGGAAAACACGTTCAAAGATCTCCTCTGAAACCGCTGAACCAATTGAAACCAAACTTTGCTACTATAGTCCTTGGTCCCCTGCAAAAAGGATGTTTTTCAGGTCTGCACAATATTCAAGATGCCCGCCAGTTGGATGCAGTTTTAACATTGATAAAAAAAATCAAAGATCTTCTCCTCTGAAACTAGTGAGCCTATATGGATAAAACTTGCCCGCAATAGTCCTTTCGTGGTTACTTACATGAAGTATTTTTCGGGTCTGTGCAATATCCAAGATGGCCGCCAGTGGGAAACTTTGTTTTAACATTGAACCCTATGGGAAAAACATTCAAAGATCTTCTCTACAACTGCTCAGCCAACAGAGACGCCAAAGTTGGCCACAGTCGTTCTTGGATGGTCCCCTACAGAAAAGGGAACCAAACTTAGATCCAATTAAAACACACTTATAGTACTTGTCCTCTGAGACACCACTAGGCAAGCTGAACCATAGGTTAATTAAGATCCTTTAACCCTTTTCTTTCTTAGACTTGGCTGAATAGTCAATTTTTTTACCATTCTGAATTGAGCTAGAAAATCTAGTTTATTCCAATTAATGGAAGTAAACACACTGGCCTATTGTCTTCCAAACAATGCTTTGGCAACCTGGTTCCTTGTTACCATGGAAACAACAGTGCCTCAAAGGGACCGGAAATGCATTCATACAATACTCTCCTATTGCCTTCAAAAGGGGGCTGAAGATGTCAAAAGGAAGGCGTCTATATAAAGGAAAGGATTAACAAAGACTATCTATTTTAGCTAGGGTCAAAGTGAGCAATGCATGCTCTTGAGAGCTTTTTGTTTTTTTATTTCAATTTCATCAAAACATTATGAAACATAAGCAAACTGTTCCATTTCTTCTTATTGAACTGTTGAATACAATTATTAAAGTAGGTGTTCTTTGTTCATATCAAATGGTTTATCTAAAATCTTTTTTACGTCTTTTTCTGAAACGGTTGGGGCAAGGAACTTGAAATTCAAACCCAGGTTTCAACATGTGCAAAGAAACATCATATAAAAATTTGAAAATGATATGTCCACTAGAATCAAAGTTCTGCTCTCCACAGATTCAAAAATACCCAATTTTAAGCCTTTTTGCCCTTTTTGTAAAACGGGTAAGGCAAAGAACCCTAAATTAAAACCCAGGCTTAAGCTTGTGCCAAAAAAAAACAACCTTACACTAAAATTTGAAATGATTCGTCCACTAGAACCAAAGTTATGATATCCTAAGACGCCGACGCGAAGACGACTGTGCCATACCGTACTGTAAAGCGGGAAATTTTCGCAACAGTTTTATTTTCACAATTTTCCCGTTTGGAATGGAAGCGCAAAAAAAAACCGTGAATATACTTGTCTATTATTGAAGTCAATGGTGAAGAATTTGGCCGCGGGAATTCAAAACTGCACAAACTAAAATCCTGTCAATTTACCGCGAATTAAAGACGACGCGAACATTTCCCAGTTTTCAGTAATATGACCGCAAATTTTTTTTGCGTTAGTTTAAAAACTGTTCTTGTGAATTTAACTAAACAGTGTTGGAATGATTAATGGAAGGTCCCTTACAAATATTGCTCATTTTTGTTTGATTTCACAAAAACATTGCTGCAAGCACGGAACAAAGTTTAATGTAGGACCCTATGGGAAAATCATATCTTGAAACTGAAGCCAATTCAACCAAACTTTGGTCATTGAGTTAGCAGTCTACCTATATTTGGTTTTATATGCATGTTTATTATACTATAGGGAAAGAGAAAGTATAGAGAAAGGGGAGGTTTGTGTACCCATAAACCTTTTTAATCGTAGCAATGGCTTTTGCTAGTGCCGGTACCATGTCAGGCTATTCCGAGTTCCTATCGTTATTTATGTTTTCTCTTGTTTCATTATTGTTTTTCTAGTGCAATTCGCTTGTAAATTGTGATATGTGATTGTAATTCCCGGCCATTGTATTTGTTTACTGTTATCCTGTTTTTGTATTTTACAGGAATGGTGAATGAATGGATCTTTTTAGAAATTGCTCGTTTGGTTTGGACCCAACAATAACATAACCCAAGCAGTGAACATAGTTTAGCATTGGATCGTATGGGAAAAGCATATTTTTGTCATCTCCTCTGAAACTACTGAAATTTCAACCAAACTTTACTTGAGTGATCTATGCTTTCGATGTTCTTCACAAAAATTGCTCATTGCAGTTGAAGCCGACAAAAATTTGACCACCTCCAAAAACAAACATGGCCACCAGTGCAGAACATAGTTTAATATTGCATCCTATTCAAAAATCCTCATTTCATTTCCTGATCTGAAAATATTAAGCAAATTTAACTAAACAGCATTAGATTTATAAACAGAAGATTCTTGACAAAGATTGCCCATTTCAGCCGAATGTGACAAAACAATTGGCGGTAAGCGTGAAAGTAAGTTTATCACTGGACCCTTGGGGAAATTCATGTTGTGATTGTCTCCTCTGAAACCACTGAACCAAATTAAACCAATCTTTGCTGGAAGGACGTATTGAAGGTCCTCTACATAAAATTGCCTACTTCAGTTGAATCCGATAACGTATATGACTGCCAGTGCGGAATACAAAAAATACCCAAGTTGCTTAAAGATCAGTAAATTTAAATATACTATATACGTGTTTCAAACATAGTTTAATATTGGACTCTTAGGGAAAATCATCGTTTTTATATTACGATCTGCTCTAAAATTTCGAAGCAAATTTAACCAAACTGTACAGCAATGTATGATAGAGAAAGGGGAGGTTTTGGTACCCATAAATCGGTTTAACCCTACCGCTAGCTGTTGCTAGTGTCGGTACCAAGTCCGACCATCCCGAGTTCCTATCGTTATCTATGTTTGTCTTTTGTCATTTTATATGTGCAGTTTCCTGGTTGATTGTGGCATGTTCGGTCATTATAAGTGTTTCCTGTTATCTTTCCTTCATTTATGGAAGGTTCCTTACAGAAATTGCTGTTTCGATTATACCTGACAAACACCATACTAGTAGCTGTCAGTGAAGAACATTGCTTACAATTAGGCCCTATTCACACTCAAACTCAAAGCTTCTAGTTAATTTATTCAGATAAACCGTTGAAATTTACAAAGTACATCTACTCTAATAATTGTACTGCAAAGCTCTGCCATAACAAACACGAGTGGACCCTAATAGATGTCTCGCCCGTCCCTTCTTGTCGCTAAAACAGTCATGTACTACTTCAGAGCAACCATCAAGCCAAATAGTATTACCGTACCACTTACAGTAATTGAGAAACTATTCTAATCAGAAACACTTAACTTTGTTCACTAGACCATAAAATTGAGGTCAAGGTCAAATGCCATATGGCAGACTGACATGTACTAATCAAGACCTAGCCATATACCAAATATCATTGACCTATAGCTTGTAGTTATTGAGAAACAGACTTAAGCAAACAAACTTAACCTGGTCACTTGACCGTGAAATTGAGGTCAAGGTCAAAAGCCATATGGTAGACTGACATGTACTAACCAAGACCAAGCTTTATACCAAATATCATTGACTTTTAGCTGGTAGTTATTGAGAAACAGACTTGAGCAAAAAAATCTTAACCTGGTCGCTGGACCGTTAAATTGAGGTCAAGGTCAAAAGTCATATGGCAGACTGACATGTACTAACCAAGACCAAGCTATATACCAAATACCATTTACCTATGGCTTGTAGTTATTGAGAATCAGACCTAAGTAAAAAAACTTAACCTGGTCACTGGACCGTGAAATTGAGGTCAAGGTCAAAAGCCATATGGCAGACTGACATGTACTAACCAAGACAAAGCTATATACCAAATATCATTGACATATAACTTGTAGTAATTGAGAAACAGACTTAAGCAAAAAAACTTAACCCGGACTTAATTAAAAAAAAAACTTAACCTGGGCACTTGACCGTGACCCTGAGGTCAAAGTCAAAAGCCATATCGCAGACTGACATGTAACCAAGACCAAGCTATATACCAAATATCATCGACTTCTAGCTTGTTGTTATTGAGAAATGGACTTAAGCAAAGACTTAACCCGGTCACTGGGCAGCGAAATATAGGTCAAGGTCACATGATTTTGGGACCGACAGATAGGGTTCACCGTAAGCTACCTATGGCCCAAATATAAAGTTCCTACATCAAAGGCTTCTATATAATAACTTGAGTTTACGCCACCATCGCCGTCATACTTTGCACGCCTATGTCTCGCTTTCCGTGACTTTCGTTGCGGGCGAAACAAAATGTAAATAAAAAGGAGAAATGGCATATTTGGCTTATGTTTCATAATCTATTAATGAAATTGAAATTAAAAAAAAGATGTGAGTCAAACAACAATGCCAACTATTGGGAATTAATTCCAGTGCAATGCGTATGGTCTTGACATAGGTCAGCTTTCATAACGTCAGACATGAAATTTTATCCCTAATTCCAACAGAGTAGCTTTGACATTGCCATTAATTTATCTACTAAGGTCCAAAATTGAGCAACTACAAGTGGTAGGTTAATGATATTTGGCCAGTGAATGTATCTTGAACAGTACCAATATACAATTGGCTCGACCTACATTTTCCGTAACATGACCATTCAATTATCAATTTATGGTCATATCACGCATTACAATGGTTGGCGGAAGATATTTGTTAAGTGAATGCATAGTATGTTGTTCTCATTATCTATACCAAAATTAGGTTCTCTGACCTACATTTTTCACATTAATGAAATTATGAAATTGCACTTAATTGATCTTAATACATGTAGTATGCTTCAAATATTGGTTATTGATCACGTGGCGATGCCAGGCGAGATACATTTCTATTATATGACTAGCTGTTAATATTAGACAAGCTCATAAGTATGGCCCCACATATTCAGTTGTTTTTGTTACAATCAATAATTTTGCAACTAAGGATCATAGAGGAATGATGTTTGTTCAGAAGTAGCCAATATAATACCATAATTAGGTCACCTTAACATATATTTTCAGCAGGAAGGACCAAGGAAAAGTTTCTGTTAAGGTCACTGTTCGGTTTGCGATGAACCAATGGCATCTTTTAGAGCATTTAATTGTGTTTTTGTTCTTTCGGTAAGTCTACAAACAACAAATGCTGGTCAAAAATGTGCCACTAGCTGTGTAGTATTCTTATAAACCAGAGTATATGGAAATAAATACATAGGACAAAAAAAAACCCAAACAAACCGTAAAACATGCATGTGGTAGCAGTATTTGATCTTATTGGTAAATAATGACCTTGATTTTTATCTTTTGACCTTCAAAGTTCAAGGTCAAACATACGTATGGTTGTTGGTTGTTAGCTAAATGTCACAAGGTTATACCTGGCATATCCTATGAAATGAGAATATTTGTGGCCAAAACCTTGAAAATTCGAGTTTTATGACCTTGAGTTGGTATGTCAAGGTCATATAACATAAACTAAGATATACAAAGCATGTTCATTTTCAAAATAAACATTTGCCCAATATCATCAGATCATTACAAACTATTGAAAAGAGGCTGACATAAAAGCCGAAATACGGATTTCAATGGTTTTTTGACAAAAAAATAACCTTGAAAATTTAGGTTTCATGACCTTGGGATGGTATGTCAAGGTCACGTAGCCTATGCTTGGCTTACAAAGCATTCTTATTTTCAAATAGACTATTAAACTTAATATCAATATAATCTGCTGAAGAGGGACTGAAATACAGGTCAAAATAGTTATTTTGAGGGTTTTTTTTACAAAAATATTAAAACCACTATTGCAGCAAATTTCAAAATTATTAATTTTAGATGAACGGAAAAACACCTCTTTCGTTTTTTGATATTTTATAGATAATATATTGAACTGCAAGTTCAATATGTTCAATTAATTTATATCGCATGCAATTTTTCGTAATCAACACTTAAAATGGGACAAAATTGGCCATTTTCCCAATATCTGGAAATTGTCATTTTTAGTGATTTTTGTTGCCATGGTAACCAATTTTAGACTTTAGTAATTTCATTGCTTTTTGTTTAAGTTGTAACACTGAGCAATTATTTTATCATTGATATGGAAATAAAACTCCAGTTAATTCGTATTTTCTTTTACAGCTTACTTAGATTTCACTCGTTTTTGCCATTCTGAGAGCATTTTGACGCCATATTTGGGCATGACCGGTTACCATAGCAACCACTGCTCAAAATGGAGAAACAAACCTTTTTTTGTTGTTAGGATTACATATGACCTTCATATACAAAATTTCATCAAAATCGGAGACCCCTCATTTCCAAGTTTTTTTAATGCTTACAGAGAATGGCTCTTAATTTCTTACATATATTTAACACTTTGTGACCATAATTACTGGGTTTACATGTACATTTTGTAACTCTACTCAACGGAATATTGTACTGATTTAAATTGACATAATCATACAAGTAAGACAAAATATCTTGATCTTCATCAAGATTAAATATATCATTTATTGTATCATCTGGAATAATATAATCGAGCAGTGCCCCAGTTTTTGCGTTGAAATCCCCAATTAATGCATAGTTGTATGCACCATCTTTTGACAACATAAGAATTTCATTTTCAATCTCATCAAAAGCCTCTATACTTGAATATTTTGTATTTTCTGGAGGAATGTAGGTACAGCCCATGAGACAATTTATATCAGAACCCAATGTACTTTTAGATATTTCAACCCACTGAACAAATTCACTCTCAGATTCAATAAATTTCAAATGTTTTTCTACATCATTTTTATATATGATTATAATACCACCTGAAACCCGTTGAAATTTTTTTCTGTTTTTTACATAATAAGAATAACTTTGTGGAAGATTTAAAACGTCAAAATCAGTAAGCTTAGTTTCAACAAATATACTGATGTCATGTTGCAATATTATATCAACAAATTCAGGACATATTAATTTCCTTTTTAAACCACATACATTTAAATAACAAAGTTTTAAATCAGTTACTGGACATTCATCCACATTACACTCTGTCACAATAGCACTATTAGCATCACTGGTACCCTTTGTACTCCTGTCCTACCTGGGGACCTGTACGTTCGGGGGAGGGGGAGGAAAACGAGGAATAAAACGTTTATTGTCAATATAAAGTTTATCTTCTCTTAAAACTGCCTGATGCCCTTTTTCTCTAGCATCCTTCAATATTGGTACAAGATTTTTCCTCCTTTCTGCAACCTCAACCGGAAATTGCTCATAGACTGCATAATGTGTGTTATCTTTCAGTTTTTCTCGGGCCTTGGTTAAAACAAGATTTCTGTCTTTACGTCGCTCAAACTTGGCCACAATACTACGAGGACCTCCATCCGGTCTACGTTTCAACCGGTGAACCACATGAAAGGAAATGTCATTTTCAACTCCAAGCTCTCTTACAATAAAGTCTTTAACTTTTGCTTCTGTGTCCTCAGTTTCATTATAATTATGAACATCAGGTATTCCTTTAAATATAAGATTATCCCTCATGGATCTAGTTTGAGTTTCAAGAATTTTTTCTTTAATTTCAAAGTTTTCTCTGTGAAGACTCTGTACAGTTTCATGCATACTATTCAGTCTATGCTCCATATCATTACTTTTTACACAGTTATTTTCAATATTTATCGCATGATTGTTTAGTTGACGTTTCATGTCATCCATGTCACTACTCAAAGTTTTACAACATTTCTCAATTTCACCTATTCTACTGAAAATTCCATCCAACATATCAAGTTTTGACAACTTTTGGTTAACATCAGTCATAAATCGTTCAAATCGATCAAAAAGAGGAGAAGTTGGAGGTAACGAAAATGGTGTGAATGGAGGCTGAGTCGATGTCTGGTATGGAGTTTGAAATTGCGATGGAGTTGGATGAGGAGCTGGTGGATATGGTGTTTGAAAATGAGCAGGCGTATTTGTTGGCATACATGCAGGCATCTTTATTTGAGTTGGAGTAGCAGGATTAGCAGTACTAAAAGGCGAACTTGGGTAGTTAAAGCCATTTAAGCCGTATAATGTATCGTTTACAGATGAATAAATTTTACCAAATGAGTTGTCGTTAACTGTTTGTGTTGGAGTGCCCTCCATTTTCGACGACTTAGTTTGAGTGCCCGCGGGAGATGGCGTACCTTGACTATTTCTTTTTCGCTTGTTCTTTTTTCCCATCAATATCCCTTGAATTATTATCAAGAATCATAATTCCATAAACAATAACATTCAGATTAAATAGTTTGTTACATCACAATTGTAGATAAAAACACTGAATAATCCATTTGTTTACAGAGCATTTTTCGTGTCAACCGACGTGTCCGCCATTTTTGATTGTCCTACCATTATGTCTCATGCGGGGCCATCCAGCTCAAATTAAAAGTTACTTCGGTATTTATGATCATTTATTTGTTATTTTAAACAAAAGGGTATATATATAAATAAATACATAAACAAATAAAAAAAACAAAAGAAAAACAAACAAACTAAACTAAACTAAAATAATTTATAAAAAAAATCTACAATAAAATTAAAACAAATAATAAAGCAGAAAAAGATAACTAAAAAAATACATTCATATTTGAAAACGGGTACTTTACCGTTTTCATCCAGGTAAATTTAAACAAGAGTTACTTCCCTTACCGAGACGGGATACACGAAATGCCGAATTTGCAATAGTCTTTTGTCTTTTTATTGACACAAAATACAAATCGTAAATCAAATTACCGTTAGAATGTAAATAAATATCAAATTGCTTGAAAAGAAACACAAAATTGTCGAAAAAGCGTAAAATACGATAGTTAACATGTTTTTTTGTTTCTCAGCTCGGGGAGAACAGTCTCCGGCTCGGGCTCGGGATACACGAAATACCGACACCCGCAAAATATTCTCATTTGATTGAACAGAAAATAAAAATCAGAACGGTCATTCCATTTCTTCATGTTTGGGGAATAATGTGGGCTCCGGGCTCAATTGCAACCCTATTGAAGTTTTATATATATATATATACCACCTAAAAACTAACTATTTATTAAATTGAACTGTACTTATAATTTGTTCTGCATGACAATTATTTAACTAAATTTTATCTGACGAAAAACAATTAATCTGAAGCGCTACAAATCGATTAAATATAAATCATCCTAATTAGCTCAACAGTGTTCATTAATTCTTGTTTCCCTCTGTATTGCGAATAATCACATGGCCTAACCAACATGGGGGTTATTATTGGACTAGTACATATGCGGAAAACACTACTCTAGGACTAGATTGAATAGAAATACACAAATCTGGATGTGTGTAATCGAAGAGGTAGGAAAATTTGTTTGTTTACATATCTAATTTAAAAATGTGAAGCGTACATTCTAAAGATAAATTAATCAGCTATCTGCTTCTTTTTTAAGAATTAAAATCGGCTGTGTACTTTTCAAGAACATTCACGAACCAGTAACCCACCCTACAGGAATGAACATATTATCGATTCGAGTAATGCGTAGTATAACCCTTTTATACATCTATTTATGAAATTTCATAATTTTTAATGGTCCTTCATGCGTATCAGGATCAGTAGTAAATATTGGTGAAATTATAGACAATTTAATAGAGCTCTTAGCGAGAAAAACGAATACATGCAAAAAATCCTAAGTTTGGACGAGAACATGCATTATTTCCTAAGAAGCAGACAAATGCTTCTCAAAGCACAAATTGTAAAATACTGATTAATGTATAATAAAAGCTTTGTGGAAAAGAGAATTTACAATTTTATCTTAAGGTCGGATGAGAAAGCCTAGTTTTTTCAAGGCACATCTACTTCCCAATAATTTGTTGCATTGATTGCACTGAAACGTTGCCATTTTCCTACAAAAAATGTAATTATGTTATAAATATGTTTAAAGAGGAGAATATTTTACAAGCAATGATTATTCATTTGGGTGTCAGGTTTGATAGAATTAACCCTTAATCACTGTGTTCTATTATTGTAGTACCTTAGAACCCATATCTCACCCTTTTGTGATAAATAAACACGAATTTTAATAATATAAAAACCTTAAGATATGTGGCAAAAAAATTTCGTTCAAATAATTAGCTAAAATACGATACAATCAAAATCAAATGGATAAACAGTGATATAGAAGGGCTTGTGGTTTCCTCATCGTCTTTTCGGTCCCCATCCATAAATACGATGATCAAATCACATACCCTAAGTACTACTAATGTTAGCGTTTTCTATATTGACTATTATTATACGCCACGCAGCAAAGGTGTGGAGGGTAAAATATGTTTGACCCGTCCATCCGTCAGTCCTGTTCTTGTCACTGCAACTCCTTGGAAACCGATTAATGGATTGCTTTCATATTTGGTAGGATTGTTGGTCATAATGTGAAGATATGCATACTTAACTGCCTTATTGATCGGATCGTTTTTATGGGAGTTATTAGACTTAGACCATTTTCAGCTAAAACAGCAAGTATCATCTTTTCCTGGGTTATTTCCCTTTAAATTCTGTTTTCAAATTTTCTTTGGTTTACTGTTCTCTTTTAAGTTTTAGAGAAATTCTCAGCTATCACTTTATTAAAAAAAATATTTGTTACATAATCAAGAGCAAAAAAGTGTTTTTGTACAATTTTGTACAATTTTTTGCAAAATACTTTCATAATCTTCACTTATTTCACATTGTAATAACTTTTGTATATTAATGTCTGTTGTGTCCTTCATTTGTAAATTTTTGCCTACTATTCAAATATTTAACTTAGACACATTAGGAGTAGCACCTTATCTTTACGGCCTAACTAACCTGGCTATGGCATGTAGAGCTTTTGCTATCATTATGTCTTAGGTCTGTCAATTGTACACTTTTCATTTGAACATCTTTTTCTCTGAAACCAGGGCCAATTGGAACCAAACCTGGTCACAATAGTGCTTAGGTGGTCCCCTTTAAAAATGTGTCCGGCAAGGCAACACGCTATCCAAGATGACCACCAGTTTGATCTTTGTCGAAAAATGGACCCTATAATCTAAGATCTCTGAAACAACTGGGCCAATTGGAACCAAACTTGGTCAGAATGAACCTTATAGGTGGCCCAATTAAAAAAAAAAATGTCTGGCAAGTCCGTTTTATATCCATGATGACCGCCAGCGCGGAACACAGTTTTAACATTGGACCCTATGGGAAAGCATTCAAAGATCTTCTTCTCTGAAAGTACGTGGTCAGTTGGAATCATACTTGATCACAATATTTCTTACTTGGTCACCTTCAAAAAATGCGTCCAGCATATCCGCATTGCATCCAAGATGGCAGTCCGTGGTGAACATTGTTTAACCTTGGACCCCATGGGAAATCAAAGAAAGACCTCCTCTGAAAATACTAGGCCATTTGGAACCAAAGTGACGCACAATGATGCTTAAATATTAGATTGCCTTCTTCAAGAAGGTGACAGTCAGTCTACGCCCCGTCAAAAATTGGTGCCAATGGGGTAACATAGTTTAATTTTGGATCATATAACACCAATGTCTATCAACAAACTTGAAATCGAGACCCTTAAACATTTGGATTATTTGACCTATTGTGTCAGCCATGGCCCAGATGAGCAATACAGGCTCTTGAGAGCCTCTTGTTATGTGTAATATTGCTTATAGGATACTTTTGGAGTTCAAGAATGCAGGATTTTCTGATATGTGGGGCGTGGGATATGTGACCTTGCTCACTAAGGTTCTTTAATTTTCAATATAATAAAAAGACGCAACACTACATTTTGTCATGTCCTAGTCCTCTACTTATTTCTATTGCATGTCCTTTAAATTTACATATATTAATCAGCAATCTGGATTAAAAATCATTCTATAAATAAAAACAATAGTTTCATTGACTTTTCGAACCATAAATAAACATACTTACTAGAATTATATCAAATAAAGATGATCCGTGCTACTAGCTGAAATCGTCCGCTTTGATGTAAACAATTAGGCCGATCGGTTCGGTGATAATTCAAAAATAGAACTGTGTTTTCGATAAGGTAAATTGAAATTACGATGGAGTAAGTGGGTGTATTTAGAATGGGCATACTTTTTTATATTTATTTCATTCATATTCAATTTATTTTTTATATTTAAGGGTAAAATTACATTATAAACCGTAGATATCTTGCATGTACAGTCCTCTTTTTTTATTTCCCCATGTTGGTTTTGCCATGTGATAATACTAGTCTCTGGAGTGAACACGACTCAAAACTGCCGTATTCAATGTTCCCGCTTCATTTTTTATCATTTAACTATATTTGAAGGAATTTCAAATAGTAAACAAAGATGTTACTGTTAAGAAATAGGACAAAAAGAATGAATCAATTGATTTTAAAAAATACAACAGAAAATTATATACTGAATTTCAACGATTGCATTACTGTGTGTATGTTGGTGTCATATTAATCAAAATGGCCACCATATTCTAAAATACAAAGAAGTTGGGTTATGTACAGGGAAATAAAAGTCAAAAAAGGGTCACTAATCATTTACATCAATAATAATCTGAGCACTTTGATTGCGTTTATCATCAAGTGATATCGGTTAAGTCTTTTAATTCTTTTTCCGAATTGGTTCCAAGAATTAATTAAGTTGATCCTTTTCACATCGGCTTAAACACGATATAGTAGGCAAAATTTATACTTTATACTTCAAAAACCCTCTTGCGGGAAGCCATCTGGGTCAATAAGGGCATCTTATATTGGAGTATATATAGGACTTCACTTTTTAACTTCTTGTAGTTTTCGACGTAAAGAAATAAAAAAAATGTTGTTATTCTTGGTTTTGATATTTTATGTAAAAAAATCTTGAGGTGTTAATTGTTTATTTATCAGAGTTTGTCTTGTCAATGAAGTTGCCATTTAAATAAAGAACCAATCAGAAGTGTTCTTTTATAAAGTAAAAATATGATTTCACACATGAAAATATGGTCGTTATAAGGTAAAGAAATAAAACAATGTTGTTATTTTTGGTCTTGATATTTTATGTAGACTCCTCTTGAGATGATAATTGTTTATTTATTGGTTTTTTCTTGTCAAAAGAACCAATCAGAAAGGTTCTTTCACACGTGTAAATATGGTCGTTATCAGGGACAACAGGTGAAAGAAGCGGTACGTAAGCACTAAAAGTAAAGGATAAAAGAAACATGAGTTTATCAGGTAAGATTTTTTTATCAGAGGTTTATATACAAGCGATGTGAATAAAGGTCACATTATATGTGCACCATCGTCGTTTTTAAATTGTTTTGTGTATTTTAAAAAGAAAAGGAAATTGTAGTATTTAACTTTGGAAGTATTGTTACGTTATATGAATAACGGAAAAAAGGGGGGACACTTCCTCTATAAAGAATGGAGTTGTTTTCCAGCTGTCAATTGTATGAATTAATTGGTAGTAATTTTTAAATGATGTATTTATAAGTGGGTCATAATTTAACAAATGACCAGAATCATCACGTTCAACAAATTATGTTATCAGTTAAAGAAATTAATGTTTCGCTTTTATTCAATTCCGTATTTAACACTTAATACCACTAGATTGATTAATTTTGACATGGTCTACATGATAAAACATGATGAATTAGGATGATTTTCAAATGCAAAAGGCAGGTCTGTATGCATTTACCCCTGAAGTGTGAGTCCTTTGTTTTTTGTTTTTTGTTTTTTTTTGTGTTTTTTTTTTTTTCATGCATCTCGATTTTATAGGTTGTTGCAGAAATTACACAAAACCCCAAACATATATATAGTTATTATAAAATAAAAAGTAAAAAATACAGTTTTAATGAATGTTCTCTTTCTTAACCTTAACACAGATGAAATTTAAACAAACATTACTTCTCGGGGAAGAAGTCAATAATTGTTCTGTATATACTTTCTATATTATTAATATAGACCTATTTTGTATTTAGGATTATACTATTTCATTGGCATTTTATTATTTTTTTATATACATGTAGACCATCACCCGAAGGCTGAAAATCTTATCTCTTGTTGATATCTATTTATAGGAAAATACACAATTTAATTCCGTCACTTGATATTGCGAATTCAAGAGCAGAATTATGGCACTTGATAGAACAGAAATGCGGTATACCTGGTATTTCGAACGAAACCCCTATTTTCCCTGCGATATACATTTACTCCATACCCTTTCGTAAAAAATAGTATTTCGCACGGACACTAGAGGTTTGGAATAGATATACATAGATTTTCGCGCATTTAGCAAAAAAGCCCTTTCTGATCGCATACTATGGAGGGCTATTTCCGCCACCAGAGAAATTCTATGCTGTAAATTTTATCTTCTCTTTTTATTGTTTTCACTTTCCTTATCCATAGTTCTGCATTTTCTATATTCTATATTGTAGATTCTATAATATCAATTTGTTATATTTTATGTTCTTTCTTTCACTGTTCCCATTTCTATGCCCGGTTTCTATGCTTTGTTCATTAAGTTCTAAATTCTTCTTTCACGACATTATATCTACCGTGTTAAATATGAAAAAAATCATATTTTATAATTAGGAAGAGAAGTGTTCAAAGGAAGTATTCATTGTGCAACATCCTTCTTTCGTTTATATTTTACTTTTGTCTTTGTATTTTCATACAATTTTTGTTTTTATGTGCTTTAAATAAACGTGGCGGAAAAAACGCGTATGATTATAATTATGACAACAGATGGCGCGAGTGTTTCTGTGACAGCTTTTCATCCAACAGCATCAGTGTTTCCCGCGTCACGTAAGCAGTATTTAGTAAAGTCTGTTATCGCTTCCAATCATGGACAATCCCCGTCAAGTTTTCCCTCTTCACTCTCACTTAAATGGAAAGGCTTTTCAATTTCACCGTCTTAAAAATGTCATTTTGTTGCATCATATTAAAAATTGTCTTTGAATACATAATAATATATATGATGTCCCTATAAAGTCCCGTTCGTGGACGAATCTGTTTGTGGATAAAAAGCTGTCACAGAAACACTCGCGCCATCTGTTGTCATAATTCAATCATACGCGTTTTTTCCGCCACGTTTATTTTAAGCACATAAAAACAAAAATTGTATGAAAATACAAAGACAAAAGTAAAATATAAACGAAAGAAGGATGTTGCACAATGAATACTTACTTTGAACACTTCTCTTCCAAATTATAAAACATGAAATTTTTCTAACACGGTAGATAAAATGTCGTGAAAGAAGAATTTAGAACTTAATGAACAAAGCATGTAAAGCATAGACATGGGAACATTTAAAGAAAGAACATAAAATATAACAAATTGAGTTGTTAGAAACAATAATATAAAATATAAAAACTGCAGAAGTACGGATGAAATATTAACATTGAAAGAAAGAATATCATATATGATAAATTGATATTATAGAATCTACAATATAGAATATAGAAAATGCAGAACTATGGACAAGGAAAGTGAAAACAATAAAAAGAGAAGATAAAATTTACAGCATAGAATTTCTCAGGTGGCGGAAATATCCCTCCATAGAAAACCCCTATTTTGTTTTATCGATATCCCAAAATCGAGCGCTATTCATAGTTTAAGTCAATGAAAGACGAGAAATCGATATTTAATATTTTCCGAGGAAGACGGGACCAAGGTTGTGCATTTTTTGTATGTTATAAAACATAGTTCGGTAGGTGTCCTACACTATGCCCGATCGTTCCACCAGTGGCCATTTAACTCCTGTCTGATCTGTAAACCATTCGGAAGACCTTGGTTCCGTCTTCCTCAACTCGGCGTTACCGCGCTAGCACATGGTGCGATTGCCTAACATTTTGGGGCTTTTTAAGCAATATTTGGGAGACTACTCAAAGTAGCTGACCCACGACCCTATATTGAATCCAACAGCAACATTTTCGACCAATATGCCCTGGCAGTGCATAAAAAGCTGCTTTATTAGTATAACAGCAGTTTAATCAATAAAATGTGAAGCATTATTGATACAAATTATAATCCAGACATTCATATAAAGAACGTGGAATTTCGTTTAAATATACCACGCGAACTGAAATAACTTTCTTATCTTTCCATTTAAACTCCTGTCTTTCTGAACTATGAAGCTATGCCGATGTTTATTTAAAGTCGTAGTCACTTTTTTGTGTGAATGAAAATTTTTGGGTGATCTCATTAGTCCGAAACTCGTTAATTAATCCGACACTTATTAGTCCGACACTCATTTGTCCGACACTTATTAGTCTGACACTCATTAGTCCGACATTTGTTAGGCCCTATCAAGTTAATTTGTAGATTCTCATCCACCTGTAACAAAAATTCTGGGCGGGTGGAATGGTTTTATTTTATATTTTTTACTGATATTCACTAAAATTGATAGGAATTTAAAGAAAATTTCTGGATAATTGAAAAAAAAAAAAAAAATTGAGCCTAGAAAAAGTGGGGCGGGTGGGGATGAGAATCTATTAATTAATCTGATGTGGCCTTAGTGTTAGTCAACACTATCATTTTCTTCCCTTGTCCTAATAAAATAGTGGAACAGTTTCCAGCAGTCGCTCATACGATCAGTATTCTGATGTTGGTTGAAAAGATCTAAAAGAATGCTTACTCTTTTTGTCTTCTGACTATCCATCATTTCTAGAATTATGCCACATACACATGTAAATACAATTGTATTTCAGCCACATATAATTCGGACGGATTAGTGTTAATCAAATGTTAGCATAAATATGATAACTATTTCTTACTTTTACAAATAAAGAGCAGTTTACATGTATTTTTATGCAAGGCATTCATTCGCGTGATTGCACTACAGAAGTCACAGACATTTTTTCTCCTTTCAATATGCAAGTTCAGAGCATCTCTGCATATATAGATTGAACCAATCATTTTAAGACGTTTAAGTTCTATTGCATTCCGGTAATATAGATCAAAACGGGGTTTCAAGGTTCAAATGGCAAAGATTGGCCAGAAGAGATTAATAAAGGACCCCAAAGAAGGAGTTGAAATTCACTTGGAAAATAAAAGTATTTGGAGCAGTAATTGGAATAGAAGGTAACTTTTTAGATGAAAATACACGTTGATCCCTATAAATGCCAAATATCCTTCCATACAAGTGCGGACTGTACTTATTCAAAAGAAGTATGGCCACTTTCTCTTAAATTTATTTACTGCTGCATACCAATTTCGCGGATGCATTAAATCTTCACAAAAACGGTTTTATATAATAACTGATTTCAAAACAAAATTATATGCTTACAAAGTCATACTTTAAAGTTAAAAACTCTGCCACTTGAATTCAATTTTAGTTTTTTTGTTATTGTCCGTTGCCATGAAACAAACTCAATCTAGAAGTGGTGCCATTAGAAATGATGTCCATCCCCGCACTCCTCTGTTTGACACGAAAAACAGTTGTTATTTACCCTGGGCTTAATTTTCTCTACATTTTGGATCTCAAATTATCGATAGTCCCTATTTTTAGTAAACAGGAATACAAGGATATATGGTAGCTGGGTAGAATTCCAAAACATAAGTCTTCTTTGAGACTTCCAGGAATTTTGCCAAAAATTGCAACCAAATATTTTGAAAATTCAACCGTTGACAATGTTTGTCCTAATTCAAACAAATTTTAAAAGTGTAGTTGCTACGTAGAATTAAAAAGAATAATTAGAATAGGTGGTCTTTGAAACTCTCATGATTTGCCTAAGTTGGAATCACATTTTCACATTCTAAGTATTCAGAATTAGACTTTTTCCAACCACTTACCAGAATATAATATTATATGACTAAATTTCAAAAGATGAGTGTCTTTGACATTTTCATTAAATTTACCAAAGCTGGAACCGGATTCAAAATTCTGAAAGCTTATTGCACATCTAAAGAATAAATGCAACAATTCTGTTGCAAAATTAAATGCATAAATCCAAAAATGTAGGAGGAGTTCCAATAACGAGCTCACTTAAGTAATCAAAAACACATCTTTGGCCTCTTGTTTGCAGAAACGACAACATTAAAAATCCGAAAGATTATTGCGCATCTGCATTTGAAAATGTCAAAGCGCGTGCAAACTCACCCGAAAAAATATAAAACGAAAAATACTAGAAGATGGAATTCCCATCATTTTTGGGGTAGGCTAGATCGATGTCGTGATCGGTGTCGGACTAATGAGTGTCGGACTAATGAGTGTCGAACGAATAGAGTCGGACTAATGAGTATCGGACTAATAAGTGTCAGACTAGCGATGGTCACCCGAAATTTTATATATATATATATATATATATATATATATATTTCTTTTTTTTTGTGTGTGTTATTTG
>MJUU01014620.1:10481-54568 GCA_002080025.1 Modiolus philippinarum | reverse complement strand
TATATATATATATATATATATATATATATTGACCACACTGAAAGCTCATCAATCCTTCTTCGCTAATGGAGATTTTCACGACAAAATATTGAGAATTTACGGTGGTCCCTATCTCTTGGAAGAAAGTATACTCCGATGCACATTGGCCTTGCAATGACCATCAAACACTTAACTGGTTCACACGACTTAGTTTCAAGCGAAAACAAAGTTCTAAAACATCTATAAGGTTTGAAACAAATACATATAGCTGAACTGAATATGTCTCAAACTGATTCAGAGATACCAACCAATACCGTATGGTGAGTAATTTTCGCGAGGTTCTGATTTTCGCTTTCTAGGATTCTAGACGCTCGAAAATAAAAACTCGCGAAATCAAAATCAGTATATCTGTATACATGTCTTTCCCTTCCGCAATTTTCCATTTCCGAAAATTGATGGCCGCTAAAATTTAAACTCCTGTTCGGGAAACGAGTCTCAAAATTTGGCAACCGCAAAAATTACCCGCTATTCCGTATATCTGCTGAGTCATTCATATAGGAAGCAGCAGATAACAATGAATTTCAAGAAAAAACTCTTGACGGAAAGTTACATGCTACACATGCTACAAGTTACTGTTACTTGATTGATCAAAGCTTGCCTCAACAGTCGGATGTGCCCTCTAAAGCTTTTCCCAGTCAGCATTTTTAATGGAAATCAGTGCATACCAGAATTGTTAATCTGTATCTCATTCACCAGAGTTGTTTGGGTTCTGTCCAATGCTACCTGCATCTCCTATCGACTTTTCAACTGTACTCACAACGATAGATCTTCTTGGTAAGATTACGTTTACTTTAGGGCGGACCTACTCTGTATTGACACTCGATCAATCTCTATTGTAAAGCCAAAAATGCGGTATAAATTTAAAAACCTTAATCTACGTCTAGGTGGATTTCATATCGCTATGGACTTCTTGGACTGTTAGGATAACGATTGTCAGACAGCGGTCTTGACGATGCTCTTGTCCATTCGGATATATATGCAAGTAATTCTGCTGATCATGAATCCGTTGTCATAAGTTTGCAAAGGAAGCGTTCAGTGGTAGTTTGCAATTACAAAATGGTACCAGAAAATTGTACAGTCAAGATTCAGGAGAATACACAAGAATTTTCAATTTCGCGTGTGATTACTTCCTTTCGAGATTCCCGACGAAATCAATCAACCGACTAGCTAAACATCTGACAATTTGATCATTGTCAGGGAGTTCGAAGACAGCAATTCCGACAATGCTGCAATTGAATTCTGGAACCAGTACGCTGACATGGCATCAGTTCTTCAGTACATGCGAGCTGAACGTTTAGGATGATGGATACTTCATCTTCATCTGAAATGTTGTCTAACTTTTTTTAATATGACCACAACAATTATTCTAGATGGGTTCCGGTCTATCTCTCGGATATGGGTCCTCTTTCTGAATCTACTCCAGATGTATAAACTAAACAGTTTGTAAATGATAATTTCCATGTGAAACGGTCAGTTAGGAAATTTAATCATGTTTGGACAGATTCAAAACTGGAGCAGTCCATCAACAGATATTCAAAGACAGCCGAAAAGGCATAAGTCGTAATCGAAATGTTGTTGATAGATGGCACACTACAGCAAGCGATAGAGTCATATTATATAGCCAACCCGTCAATTGCGTTGTCATATTCTCTCCGGTCCATATTTACATAAAGAGCCGGGAAATCGAGAATTGCTCGTGATGAAAGTAACGTCCAGAAATTGGCTAACTATGTGGGTTTTTTTCAGTAACCGATTTGAAGATAGGCAAATTCTGAATATTGTTACATCCTATTATTCTGAGTTTATACGACAAATAAACACCGCCCTATTGGTTGAAATAAAATTAGCACTATCTACTTTATGGTATACATATGTATATGACATGAATTTTTTTGCAGGTAGAGTGGTTTACATTGCTGGTGGAACAGGAATAGTAGGATCTGGTTATGCAAGATGTTTACTAAAGGAAGGAGCCAAGGTACATACAAGTAATATTTATGAAACAATTGGCGGATCCTACCTTCGAATATTCGGGATTCCGTTTTGGTTCTATCCAATATATAAATTCTGAAACACCCCCAAAGAAAGTGCACCATAACATTCGGCACTTGACAACTATTAAATGGATTTTAATTGACTAAAACAATTGATCTGGAGTGCAAATAAAAAAATGCCAATCCTTATCTCGTCAGTGATAAATTAACGACTGTGCTCTTACAGTGGTAGAATGTTTGCTTTTTGCAACAAGATCGTTTCCGTTGACAAACAATTAGCTTCTTATTCTCGCATTCGAAATCCAAACTAGTTGGTATTCACATTTTAACTTTAATCAAAAGAAAATGGAAATATATTCACATTACAAAAAACCATTGTTCCTTCGGGAAAAAAGTTATCGCATATTTCTACAAGCTACTCTTCATCGTCATCCGAATGTTGTAAGAAATACTAGTAAATGATGTCATATTTTAAAAGATAGGAAAAATATCAGATTATTGAGAAATAACTGATACGATAAAATATTTCGAATTTCAGACTGTGAGATCCTAATTTTGTTCTCAATTTAGCAAGAGTTACCTGGAGATTAGATCGAAATTTCATAAAATACCGTATATTTGTTTTTTTTTTCGCGGGACGCAAATTTCGCGATTTCTTTAAAAATTGCTGGATTTTATTTTCACGAGACTCAAATTTTCGCGATTGCTTATCATTTACTGTATAAAGTCTCATTTAAATTATATATCACGGAATGCAATTTTCGCGACTTCAGAATGGTCGCGAATAAAGCGAAAATTAAGTCCTCGAGAAAATAACCACTTATACGGTATTTCAATTGCCATGGGATCGTTGCAAAGTGCAAAGTTTTGACCCTTTCATGGTGTATTGAATTGCCTTTCTGGTGAGTTTTCTAGACTCATCATGATGATCAAATTTAATGTAAACATTTGTCGAATTGTCAAATCGCAAATATAAATAAAGGGAAAATAAAAATGATTTGCGGGCGGGAAATTTCATTTTATGTTTCCTTTAAATGCACTGTTTGATGTTTTTTGACGTTTTAGGTGGCTGTCAGTTCAAGGTCCCAGCAACGTTTAAATAACCTTTCAGAACTTGTTGATAAAGAGCTACGGAAAAACCTTATATTAATTAACGTAAGTACTTACAGCCATCATAAACTACATACAAGAACGCTGTCAAAAGACAAAGGAAATAGTTATAATTGCAAATGACCTTTACATATCTTGAAATCTACAAAGCGGAAAAAATATGCAAAAAACCTTCACGCTTTGTTAAAACTAGGATTACACATCTAAATGGCAAGCTTACAGGACCCACTTATTCAAACTAACCTCTTCTTCCGACAATGTTGAACAAAGCTTTGCGCATTATAACTCTTAATTGAGACAAGTGCAAATACGATACGCCAGGGAAAACAAGTGAAAGCGATTTTCAAAACGCTACCACTTTATAATAAATACTCTCAAATATTAATAAATGGTCTGAGGAGCAAACACATAAAATGCACCAACAATTAAATCTAAAATAGACAGTACAAAGTACTTGTCATTTTGATATAAATGGATTTTTTACATGGTGAAAAGTTTAACATGGAAGGAGGTATATGTTATAAAAGTTGTATTTTAATTGCCAAATACAATGCATGTATTTTATATTTTTGCCTCAGATACGCTTGAATTTCAGTTAAGCAAACAAAATTGATGGATGTTCCAAGAACACTTATGTTGCCTACACTATAGAAGAGCCATATGGCTCAGCTAACCGCTAAATCTGTAAAAATAAAATTATAAGTATCAGGTGCATGTCTAGATCAAGAGAAAAACATATCGTGCATTCATTTTGAATGCAAATTATAGTTTTGCAGGACTTGCAGATTAACAAACTCGACAAAAAATGAGCTATGTTAGCTTGTTGAACCTCTAAACCTGTAAAAGCATAAATTTACGTATAATGTCAACCAGATCTTATTCTGATAAAAAAAAACATATATTATATATCCTGAAAGTTTTGTTGGAATCTGACAGTTTTGATGTAGTCGCAGATTATCAAATTGAATAAACGAATGAGCTCAGTGAACCTCTAAAATATGCAAAATCAAAATTTTAAGCATCGGGTGCACAATTATATTGGGTACAGAATATCCTTAAAGATTGGCTGGAATATAACTTACAGTTTTGAATGAGTTCTAGATTAACAAACAAAATTAACAAATGAGCTAATTTAGCTCAGTGAACCTCTAAACTCTGTAAAATCAATTAGATTAGGTAAACAACATATCCTGCAATTTGGCTCGAATCCGGCTATAATTCCTTCCAACGTAGTTTTGTCCTTAGCTACAGGTATATTTGATATTACTTATGCATTTTTAAACATTTTTTGAAATTATGGATTTCCTATATTGGTTTCTAGTGCTGCTGATGAGGAATTAATTTCCGCAATGGCCATACAGCTCAATAAAATTAATTGCAGTTAGAGTTGACATATGTGTTAAGGTCTTATGTTCATTTACTCCACATCATTTCGTATAATATTAAAGTTGAGATGGATTTACGGATTGACCAACCAGATTAACAAATGAACTATTTTGGCTCCGTGAAACTCTAAAATTTGTAAAACCAAAACTCTAAGTATCAGGCTAGTTAAACTAGGTGAACAACATATCTTGAAAATTTGGTATGAATCGGACTCGCAGTTTTAGAGGATATTCTGATTTAAAAAACCGACAGACGACATTGGACGACGATCCAAGACGACGGATAGTAATCCCCATAGGTCAACTCTGTCAACTCTATGTTATAAATGTTGCTTTTTAAATACTTATTACGTGAAAAGTTGTCTTGGAAGAAAAATATTGTCCATTGTGAAGCCTCAAATTGCTGACAGTGTGACGGTAAGCCTCAGTGATAGTGTGACGGGTACCGCTTAGCGGAGCAGGACATGCTTACCCTTTCGGAGCACCTGATGTCACTCCCGGGTTTCATGGGAGTTCACACTATGAGTTATTTCCGTGCCTTGTGGCTTTCCCGCGTCCTTGTTTTGTCTTTGTTTTTCTCTGTTGCCGTTTTTGCCATGTCATTTGACATTGATTTTTATAATCATCACTTCCCTTGCTCCTTCGGTATTCTATTGAATTACGATATTTACCAATTTGCATAATGTCACAGATTATATTTTACATATGATTGTTACATTACAGGAAGATATAGGAACAGAGGAAGGTGCCAATAAAATTCTCAAACTGTTACAAGAACAACATGGAGGGGTGCATCACGTTATGTCTTCTATAGGGGCATGGTGGCAGGTATATTGCAATTGTAATTTAGAATTTGATCTAGCAACATGGAGAAAATTAAATACATATCAAATAATGCTATAGACAGCCAACCCTAAAATATAAACAATAAATCGAAAGTTATTCTATCTAGAAATAATACTATAGAGGTGGAGTAAAACGCCATATCTTTATTTAATATCGAGCAATAAAGTTAGCAAATTATCATTAAGTTACATAGAAGATCATAAATGTATATAGTCTTCAACGACAGCTCTAGTCCAAGGAAAGGGGGCCAATCCAGTGGGAAGAAAAAGAATGGTTCAAGGCTTTTTTGCCATATTTGTCAGTTTTTGCTTTAAATCTTCAGCAATTAAAGTAAAGGGACTTCCCTGTTATTTTGAAGATATCTTTGCTATTAAAAATTGATCAAGACATATACTCAGCCAAGAACACTACGTAACAAGAATATCAACATTATACACATATAAAATAAACTTAGTTACACAATGAATAAATAATTGCAAAGGAGGTTTCTCATGTACGAGACAATTAACGACTATATCAAATTCTTTTGCAGTTTTTGAATAAATAAAGACCGGTTTAAGCCTTAAAATTTCACTATAGTATAATAATCTTCTCTATTTGGGTATTTTGTATAGTATGGCTATCAATGGAGGTACATTGTATACTATTTTTCTATCTAAACTACGGGAATATTACTTTCACACAGATAATGATATTGATCTTCAAGACCAGTTCCACAAATTATACAAATTCTCTCATTTTGTACACCTCTTTAAATCTGCTGCAGATGTAAATTCGATATTACATGACGCTTTATTACAATTTGATAAATTCAGTTTTTGTATATTATATAGGGTGGTACTCTTACCCAACAGAGTGTAGCAGAATTTGACAAACATATAGACGAGAGAGCTAAGTCACATTTCATATGCTGCAAGACATTCTTACCAGTACTAGCCAAAGGCAAAGGTAACTTTTAAAACAATTTAAACAAAAATAATCTTGAGAAAAAAGAAACTAAAGATTTTTAAATGGCAATTACAGTCGAACTGGTATTGCTTCAACACCCAAGAAACTGATAAAATAATTCGAGATTTATGGTATTCGAATGTTCGAGCTTAAATTATGTTAAACTATAGCCAAGGGACCAACACGGGTTCGAAACAACCATGGTATTCAAGAATTACAATATTCGAATTTTTTACCTTAAACTTTGTTAAAGCTATAACAAAGGGACCAACACGGGTTCGAAACACCCATGGTATCCAAGATATTACAATTTTTAGCCATATCAGTTCAGCTATTTTGAGCGTACAACGTTTTTTTTTTAAAATATTTGTATCTGCAAAAACTTTAAATGTCTTTGAAAAAAGTTAAACAATGAAGACATATGCAGTAAATGCACATGAGACAAAGTGTCTACAAATTTTTGGTGTCTGTCTAAAAGAACCTCAGCCTTTTGAGCAATGTAAAAACTGATCTATTTTAGCTCGAAGTTTTTAGGTAAAGTTAATTCAACTTTTTAATGCAAACTCTTAGATTAATACATGATCATGTGAACAAATTTGAGCAAATCACAGCACTCTAAATAATAAAAGTCGTTATTTTTGTGTGTACCAAATTTTCACTTTAATGCAGTTAATTTGATAATAGAAAATTAATTCAGCAAAATGGAATTTACTTAAATATTATACAGTAAATGCAAAGAAATCACAATTTGGTCTGTGCAAATAAATCAAAATTTTTTCTGTCTGTTCTTTTCTTTGTTTTACTCTTTTTTTCCCGTTTTGGGGTATTTTCAAATTATACATTTTGGGAGGTATAAGTTTAATCTTGTTTTTCTTATATGTAAACATGATGTAACTGCACAAAGTAAAAGGAGAATTACAATTTGGTGTTAGAAGATCTGATTTTGCCCTTTGTTTAATAAAATTTAATTTCATATTTTAGATACAACATACACGTTCATAACAGGATCGTCATGTGAGGGATGTCCTTGGCCTGATGTTTCATTATTATGTGTTGGAAGTTCAGCTCTAATGGGTATATCTTTAGCTGCTCAGGCAGAATTCAAGGACTCTAATGTCGCAGTCAATGAGGTCCGTATTGGAATTTTCATAAAACCACAGGTATCAATATTACTTATCAAATACGTATGTTGACTTGCTAAATAATAACGTCATCATGCTAGATAAATTTGCCTACTTCCTACATATTATATGGACATGTCGGACGACTTCACAGACCATTATGTTGTCTACTAGATATTTATATTTGTTTTGGATGACATACATTGCCATGTGGTGTTAAAAATATTTACCTACTTAGAGTACATTTTATAGTCAATACCCGAGTTCTGGTATTTAGATNATCCCCCCCCCCCCCACCACCACCACTCATTGTTGTTTTTCTGCCCTACGTCGCAGACATGTTATCAATACTGTACTTAAAACAATATATTTCATGACGATGTCGGCTCTATGACGTGACGTTTTGTATATAAGTAGGCATTGAAAAAAACCCCTTTTAATCATGATAAGAGAGCTTTAAAATGGTCTATTCCTTATTAATATAAGGACCCCAAAGATATGTTCCTGAAATAAGGAGATCAATGAACAAATGAAATTATATGGTAGAAGTAACTGTACATGTGACAAAATACATTCTATCATACTTTCAAATTTTTGCATTTATTTTTGTTATTTTGAAATGTAGTTCTGACCACCTGTTTAAAGTGCCCACATCTCACTATCTTATATTGCCAAGTTTTCTTATATTCGTCTTGATGAGTGCCCTGCGTTTGTCTATATGTTGTAATCGTCCACTAGCTTAAGACACTAGTGCTTTTGTCGGGCAAATGATGACAGTGATTGTAAGAGCACTTTGCCAGTTTAATAACTGTTTGTTGACAACACCGCATCCGTGACCACGAAAGACATGAATGTAGCGTTGTCCGACAATAAGCAAAGAATTCCGCTCAAACTGTTGCTAGCGGCCGTCTTGAACTTACTATGAGGTACCAGCAAAGCCATTGTTGAAGGCCTCATGTTGACTTCAAGATGAAGAACGACAATAAAAGCGTTGTTCCTTTGTTTGTTTTACCATGTATTTTACCATTGTAAGGACTTTGTCTCATGTACATTTACTCCATATCCTTTCATTCACCATATGTCTCTTCTGCAGTGTGGAGGTGGTAAATAGATTCCCCGTGTATGCTCTGTACACATTTCAATTATGGTGCACTTGCTCTTGAGAGAAATTCTGATATGGATGCACTACATAACTTTCAAATTTTAGCTTTTTAATTTTTTTGTTCGTTCAAATTATTATTCTGACAACATGATTTTTGTGCCAACATCTCATGATTGTATGATGCCAAGTTTTTTTTTTACTTTTGACTCGAGGAGTGGAAGTCCAAATGTTGTAATTCTGTTATTTTTCCGTAAATGTTTGTTTACAGTGTGAGACGATCCATGTGAGATCGATGCACGCGACCTCGTCTCACATGGGTAATTGACCAACCATAAGTGTTCATTTTTGTGATACAATAATCGTAACTATGACAAAACGTCATATAATACCTGACGTCACAATGTAAGGTACACTCAAATAGCGACGACGTTACTCGCACAGTATAGGCTTCTAGATGTTTGTTGTCGTATTTTACGGAAGAAATAGCTACTTACCTTCGATCAGAATCAAAGATCGGGGTATCTTTCACTCATGTATGAAATTCTTCGTCTTATTCTCTCGTTTCGCTGTGCTCCACTCGAGAAAAGACAGAATTTCTTACATTCATGAAAGAAACCCCGATCTTTGATCTGCTCTCATGTAAGAAGCTATTAGTCTTTTTTTACGGGCAACGGATGACTACATCAGTAAGAACAAATTGTCAGCTAATTTTATGTTTGTTGACGATCCCGCGACCATGAGTCATAAAACATGGATGTAGCGTTGCTTAACATCTAGCAATATATTCCACTCAAACGGGTGCTAGGAATCGTCTTGAAATTACTACGAAGTATGAGCAGAGCTCATTGTTCAGGGCCTCATTGTGACTTCAGGATGAAGAACAAAAAAGCGTTGCTTCTTTTTTTGTTATGTTTTTGTACAGACTTTGTCGCGTGTGCTTTTACTCCATATTCCTTTATTGCTTACATACATATTTTACGAAAGGATAAAGAGTAAATGTACATATTGTACAGATAAGGGGAAGTTTTGGTACCCATAAACCGGTTTAACCCTACAGCTTGCTGTTGCTAGTGCCGGTACCAAGTCCGGTTGTCCCGAGTTCCTTTCGTTGTCTACGTTTGTCTTTTGTCTTATTAGCGTTTTTTTCTGTGTAGTTTCCTGGCAGATTGTGACATGTTATTATAATTTTCAGTCATTGTAGGTGTTTCTTGTTATCCATTTTTCTACATTGTTAAGTTAAGGGAAAGGAAAATCAGTATTCTTGATGTTTTCATTTTAAAGTTACCATGAGGCCTTCAATAATGAGCAAACACTGCTGCATTTTTTTGTACCTAATAGATATTTAAAGAAACAACGGCAGTAGAATACCGAAGGAACAAAGGGGTGAAATTTACAAAAATCGAAGTCCAAAGGCATGGCCAAAAAGAGAACATAGAAAACAACGACGCCAGACACAAAACAACGACGCTAGACAGACAAAAAGCACAGAAACAGAAATTACAACATTCAAAACAAAGCACTCACAGTGTGAACTCCAGTGAAACTGAGAGTGACATTAGGTGCTCCGGAAGTGTAAGCATGTCCTGCTCTGTTAACAGCACCCGTCACACTGTGAGTGTGTCAATCCAGGAAAATGTCAAAGTCGGTAGTCAAATTCGGGAAGACATGAATCTAGCTGAAAATGTCTACTTTCATTTGGGATACTGACACGTCATATCTTTCGATGATGTTATGGTGACGGCCATAGAATTTCTTGAGGGATGAAATTAACATAGGTTGAACAAATCTCTGAGTAAGCAGCTTTTGGGACAGTGTTTTTGCTCTGTTAAAAAAATCACTGTACAAACTACACGCTCGACAGTAACGAATCAACTGTGAAATTCATACTCCATAGGCCGGAGAGGTAGATATATTGCTGCTAAGAAAGGGAAAGTTCACAATTGGGAAATTAAAATCATCACGCTTATCAGAAAGCATTCGCATCGGTTCGAGAGTATTACTAGCTAGACGACGAGCAATGCTACATCCATTCATCTTCGTTTGTCATGAATGCGGGATGTTGGCAAATAACACCTGCAAACGTATGTCATGCACTATTGAGTGTGCAAATCTTGCTTATCTTTTCAGTTAAATCAAGATCTTGAACAAACAACAATGGAGGTTGGTGGTTTTAAAGTCGACTGTATTGGTCATGACATCATTGGAGATCTACTAGTCAATGTAAACAAAGCAGGAACTAGGGGATTAGTTAGGATACTAAGCAGAAAAGATATTGACATAAATACAGCAGAATGCCAGAAAAGAATGGAAACAAATAAATGAACTAGTTAATTGTAATAAATATTGTTATGTCTGTTTAGCTAATATGTAATTTACATATGAAAAAGAAAGGAAATTTGGAGATCTACTAGTCAATGTAAACAAAGCAGGAACTAGGGGATTAGTTAGGATACTTAAGGAGAAAAGATATTGACATAAATATAGCAGAATGCCAGAAAAGAATGGAAGCAAATGAATGTCCTAGTTTATTGTAATAAATATTTTTATGAGTGTTTAGCTAATATGTAATATGATAAAGAAAGGAAATGGGGTAAATGTCAAGGAGACACCATCTCATCTCCGCATTAAAACAACCAAAAACAAAGCATCTAGGGGTAACCGTACAGTCTACAACACAGTGAGGAACCTCATACCCTATAGCAAGCCCTAAATGGTAACAAAAAGTAAAAAATATTATTGAAACAATGGAAACAAACCACATTCAATAACCCGAATATCAAGAAACAAAAATTTATAAGAAGACAGGGACAAGCCCATGAGCAACACATTCCTGACTTGGGACAAGCACAAAAATTGAAATGGTGTTAAACTCGTTTTCTCGGATCCGAACCCTTCCCCATGTACGGTGAATGGCTGAAAAATAAATACACAAATAGATTCATAGTAAAAATCACACTAGAAAAAAGTACTAAGTATATTTGACGTATTTTTCGCATTTTACAAACAGTTTTGATGATTAAAACGATACCATATTTTAATGATGATAGATGTAAATTATTTGTGTATGTTTAAAAATAAGTTCTTTAAAAAAAATCAAAATATTTCAAATTCGGGTGGCGCTTGTGAAATTTTATTTAAGAAGTTTTTGTCTTTTGTCGAAAGAGAAAAAGGTTTGAGCATAACATATGTTTTTATCTTGTTTGGCCATTTTGATCTTTTCACGATCTTAACAAGCTTAACGCAATCTCTCTCTTGCAAAGCTCTGTCCTCAGCTGATTTTGGCTTTACATTTAGATCATATTGGGTATTTGTTCTCTATCAGTTTTTGAATATCTTTGAGTTTATGGTGTTCCAAACGTTTAGATTTTATCTGCACTGAAAAGACAAATGTTGTCGAAATGCGCATATGCAGAAAATAAATTCATAGTAACTTCGGTATTTCATTATTTGTTAAGACTGTGTAAGATATTCAGTCGTATTTTAAGACAATTGCTTTCAAGGCCGATCAAGACCTGTTCAGTTTATCAAGATCAAACAAGATAACTGCGTTCAAAGACGATCAAGATATGTTAAGTTTGTCCAAATCAAACAAGATCAAATCATGATCTTGTTTGATCTTAAAAAACTTACTTCGTCTTGATTGCTCCTGAACGCAAATAACAAGTCAATCTTGTTTAATCCTGAATTATCTTAACACGTCTTGATCGTCCTTGAAATCAATTATCTTGAAAACCAACTTAAAATCTAACACTGTCTTAACAAAATGGTGTTTAGCCTGTCAAGATCATGAAAAGATCAAATTGGCCAAACAAGATCAAAACATATCTGCTAATATTAGTACTCGTATACACACAATACTTAGTGTGATTGTACAATAAAATAGCTGTAAATTTCATACACCTCTCAACTAAAATTCTCAAAGATGTCATAATTCATAAAGATTAAAGGATCTCTCCCACAAATAATCCACTCTTTTACCTGTATTACATTCTCTGTAATTTATTTCTGGAAATTAAAATTGGTAAATAAGAAAAAAAAAGGATATATTTATAACAAATATTTAGAAGTACTTAGAAAGAAAAATCCTTCCATTCATATGCCACAAGATTTTTTAATTTTACATTGAACTGTATTTTAGAGATATCGTAAAGAACAGTGCCATACACATCAAATGATGCCTAAAATGTAAGGGGTGCAGTATTTTTTTAATCCAATTCATAAAATTTCATAGTTTTCACTGAATACTCCGTTTTCATTTATTTTATTGTTTATATATCAATTCCACACTGTTTTCTTGAAGCATAAAAAGATATTGATAACTTTACATCGATAATATTACCTTCAAAGTTTTGATCCAAAGAATTGTTTAAATCTTTGCAAAAATGCTACATACCTTAAGCGTTTTTCTTTTCATTTCTTTTATACCTGAAAGATGTCTTATTCATTTGTGAATAAAGTGTGTAATAAAAGTCTTCCTGTATTGGGTTTTATTTGTAAGTTTATTTTACTTGGTGCAGTTTGAATAACCGTAAAAAGGTATATCCCTACCGCTAGCTCCTACTATTGCCGATACCATGCAAGTCCGGCAATCCCGAGTTCCTATAGTTGACTTTGTTTGTCTTTTGTCATTTTATGGTTTTTCCTATGCAGAAATCTAGAGTTTTGTGGCTTGTGATTGAAGTTTTCGGTCCTTGTCAGCTTGTGTGTGTTTCCTGTTATCTTTCCTGTATTAATTATGAATTCATTTAGTAAACATTTATATCCCAGTCCATATTATTAACCTATTATTTTGTTGCACTCCAGATACACTATGGCAACTACAAAAATAAAAACAAATTTATCGAGACCAAATATTTGATTTTTATCATTATTATAGCAGATACCTACTTGTATCTTTTTTCACCACTATGCCAGTTGATTTTGTTTTTTTTCTGTTGGAGTACCTACATGACGGTATAAAATTGGGCAAAAATATTCATAGGATAATTTCAATTGACCTGGGTTTTAAAATTACCATGATATAGCAATGTTAAAATTGGTGTGTCATTATCAAATTCGCCGAAGACAAAGTCTATCTTTGTAATCTAAAGACTTACTTTTACATATGTTTCAAGCTTCGATTGGTTTAATCGATGGTTTAATATGTAGTATGTATCGACACATGGGATATTCACCACTAGGAAGACGCGTATCGAGTAAAGGAATTTTTTCTATTCACGCTAGTAATTTTCCTACAAATCAATTGCATTGTGGGAAATATAAGACGATTGTTCTAACTTACATGGACTAAATGACCTTGTTAACGATTGCTTAGTAAGACACACGATTATAGTAATATATTCCATAAGGCATGTGGGGGGGGCTTGTTTTCGACTTTCCAAACTTGTCTTTTTTGTACATAAATATTAAATAACCTTCATGAAATAATAAATATAAAATCGCGTTTTATTATTCATTTATGTAACCTTACACATGTGTAATAACATTAATATTGCCGTCTGTATATATTTGGTGTACAAAAAGCTGATGTTTGTCGAAATACGACCAATTAAATGAAAATATGCGAGTGTTTTTTTTTGTGCAAAAGCGAAGTATTTTTCATCATGAAGCGAAGGATTTTATATATGTTTTATTGATGCATGCGAATTATTTTTCTTTTAAAAGCGACGGGTCTTCACTATTCAGTCACGATGTCAATCAAAACTTCAGACGAATTTATGCCGTGCAAAACAAAATATGGATCTTTCATTTTATACATGAGAAGGGACGGTATGAAGGTTGGTGCTCGATTAAAGCTTTCAAGCACTCTGAAGTCTGCCAGAACATCTGTGCAGAGCATGGTCTGGTGTGCCACTTGGTGAGATGGTGTGTTTAAAACAGCGGATGGATTCAATATGAAGGCGAAGACTTCGGACGAGTAAGAGAGAAAACATGTTGGATGAACTGCTTAAATGTACTGAAGTAGTATAGAGGCACAGGCAAAGTAACATTTGACAAGGAGTTAGAAGAGGAGAGTTTTCATAGGAACACATAGTGTTAAAGATGGGATACGAAGCGCTTATACTTGATGTATTACACAAATTTATATCATGTAAAACCGGAAGAGGGAAAGAAGTATATATGGAGCGGAAGTTATGTATGACGTCACCGGAAGTAACCTAATTTAAGGCAATACGCGGTCATTATGGTCGGAAATGACGTCATAGAGCATTGCGAGACTCTTCAGGGGTATCGTGAGAAGATATTTAAGCCCGCATGTGTTACTGGCAGTTACAATTGCAACATTCTCGACCAATCTTTTACGAGATCAATCTCGAATGTATAACGGTTTCGGAAATCTGGTCAAAGGTATTCCGAATAGTTAACCTCCAAAAGAAACAAGATGGCGACGGATTCACCTGGGACGCCAAAAAGTCCCTTCGTGAAAAGAAATTGCATTTCTTGTGATTCTGTGTCAGAGATGACTAACAAACTTTCTTCATTCCATAGAGCCGATTTGGGCGATTTCTTAACGCTTCTTTTGGTGCCAAGCATCTGCTCGATGTTTGAATACTTGAAGGTCACGAGTAAACGACGTCACAAAGAACAGCGCGCCCTGATCGGCGGGCGTTTCGAGACTGGGCATTCTCCTAAACTTTTTATCGATGGAGAATGATCGTTAACAGCTCAAAATTAAAGATGAAAATACAGTTTGAAAGACTTAAGTTTTTTTCTATAACAGTCATGAGATGATCAATTTTCAATAAATATTTTTTCAAATAATATAAAACAAGGGGAAAAGCTATCAGGCAACAAATTAATTAATACTTTTCAATTATCTTTTTTTTTCGATATGATTCTGTTTTCTTCCCCCTTATTGAAGCAAATTTGAATTTTACTATCACGTTAACCTTACTTTACAAAGCAATTTCGCATAAAAAATAACGATTTCCTTTTCTAATTTATGCCATGGTAAAATTACTTTTAATAAATTAAAACATGTTCCATATTTTCTCCTGTGAAATTTCTTTCTGAAAACTGCTGATAGATTTGTTTTCTTGTTTCTTTGTAGAAAGTGTCTTTGTCGTGATTAAGGACTTCCTAAAGGTTGTCGGATAGAAAATATTACATTACAAAAGCTAATGAATGAACCCATTAAAGTCATGTCATGGTAAAAAAGTCACTATATTTTCACAGGAAAGTCAGGTGGCTCATTAACACTTCAATAACTGTACTTAGTGAAATAATTAATCACCTGTCAGTATCCCAAATGAAATGGACATTTTCAGCTAGATTCACGTCTTCCCGGATTTGACTACCGACTTTGACATTTTCCTGGATTGACCCACTCACAGTGTGACGGGTGCTGTTACCAGAGCAAGACATGCTTACCCTTCCGGAGCACCTGATGTAGCTCTCAGTTTCAATGGAGTTCATACTGTGAGTGCTTTGTTTTGAATGTTGTGATTTCTATTTCTGTGCTTTGTATCTGTCTTACGTCATTGTTTTGTGTCTTACGTCATTGTTTTCTGTGTTCTCGTTTTGGCCTTGCCTTTGGACTTCGATTGGACTCCTTTGTTCCTTCGGTATTCTACCGCCGTTGTCTCTATTCCTTTGATATATGAGCTCATTTGATTAGCTAATAAATTTTCTAATAATATAATAACAAATAATAAAAGACTATCATTAGTAAATTAAATGAAACCTTTAGCGTCAAACTGATGCTCTGATAGTCGAAATTGAAATGTCAGATATTGTATTTAAAAAAACACATAAATATCAATGAAAGAAAATCTAAACACCAGGCTAACAATACTGACACGAATTAAATAATTTATTTTTGAGGAGTGACTATAAAACGCACTTCCTCTAAATTGCATGAAGGCGCCTTGATAGAGCAATTTCTATGACGTCGCCTTCTATGACGTAAAGCCATGGTAACGTTTGAAGTTCAATACAAGAAAATAAAGGGTTGTTGGGATGATAAAAAAAAATCTTGGCACTCAAAGCATTTATAAGTAACAAAGCTTCTAAGAATAATTTCATATTCTATATTAAAGATACATTGTTTGAAGTCTGCCATTCCGTCTTCTGTTTTTAGAGGTATAGCCTTATTGCAACGTAAGCGAAATATCCTCCGGTTAACAATGTGTTAAATTCACTGCATATTCCTACGCAAATACATTCAAGGTTTGAATCCAGAGTTATACGATTAATTTCCACTATGACGCCATATTGACCGGAAATGATGTTATGCATCAACATAAGACGCTGCGTGGGTCCTGTAGAGAGTATTGGAGCACGAATTCGCAACCATCATGGCGTCATATTGACCGGAAATGTTGTTATGAATCAACATGAGCTTCCACAAGGTCCATATGAAGAGCATTTAAGCGCGCATGTTGAACCGGAAGGGTATAATTATTTCCTGTAAATAACCATATTGACCGAAAATCACGTTATGAATAAAAATCCACTGTTGCAATTTTTTTCAGCACAAAGTATATAATGTATACAAATCAAAGAAATATAAAGAAAAGAATAAAAAAAGAAATAAGTGACAAAGCAGAGAATTTAAATTAATGTACTGGGTGTCGGGTGATTATTTTCATAAAAAAGGAGAATTTTTCTGTGCTTTATAAACTATTACAAAATTTTGTTCGTACACCTGAAGCAATATTATTTTATTTATTTGCATGGCAAATGCAAAACATAGTTATCTGACATATTTTTAATTTAACCCTTTAAACGATTTCTCAAAATCGGAAATTAAATCTTTGTAAGTTTATGAAATTTTGACAATTTTATCTAGCCATATATTCAGCAGGACTTATATGTGCAAAGTAATTGGAACCGAGCCGTCTGTCTAAAACGAATAATGCAAGGACAATGGTAACATACGAAAAACAAAGAAACAAATATATAACATGAGTTCAGCACAGAAAAGAAAAATGAAGACATGCACTCGCATATAAAGATGAACAAAGTCCTTTTTTGACATCATGCAGGTCTTGAAGACACATCTCTTTTTATGTTGCAAAATACGTGTAAAGGTTTCGTTTTCGAGTTTATTTTTGTACGTTCAATTTTGTTGTAGGATCATATCTGCATTTGTTGGATATCATGAATGTAAAAAGTTGTATTGTCACAAATTAATATGATCAAAATTTTCTCCAGAGTAATTTTATTCATTCTGCTTCGTATGAAAACTACAATATTTGATTGGCTACGAGTATTTCCGATCATTTCCGTCACTGTGTTTTAACACTGTGTAAACAAAGACGGCGGATAATCTAGACAAAGAAAGGTGCACCGTCCACGATTTTCATTAAGTAATCTTGAGTGAACATATGCATTTTATTTACGTGATGTAATGGATTGCACCTTCCATATTTTGTCCCGTATGGTGTCAGCACTGCACTATCAGGTTTTGTTGTGTGACGTCGTGACATCGGGGAAAATTCATGCACCAAGAACAACATCTGAACATGTGTGAAATACCAGTTTTCCGGCGAACTACCTGATAGTGCAGCAGCGAAACCAATCGGGAAAAGCATGATGGTGAATTCCATTATAAGTATTGTTTGCAATATTTTGCAGTTTAATTGTCGTGTAAAAGCGTGGACGGTAGCACATTTTTCACATGAAGCGCAAGCGCGCTTCATTCAAAATGTGCCCAGGTCCAAACTTTTACACTCCAATAAAACTACAAAATATTGCATTCAATTCTTAAATTAAATAAATCATAAACAAAAAAAGAACACTTTAGGAGATGTTTTGGGTTTCGATTTCCATTGGAGAGATCACATTAATGACATGTCTGGGAAAGTATGTGCCGTATACTGATTTTTATTCTTGAAATCTACTTTTGAACCAATTAACCTGACAAAAAATTATTCGCTGATAAAAGAAAAATACTGTACTTCATTAGTAAAAATTATGTTTTCATTCGCATCGTTAGAATGAAAATACTTCGCCTTTGGTTTTACTCGTTTTAGTCTGAGGACTGTTTTAAGGTATTGTTTTGGATTATTGTTTATGTCTAGATCAACCATTTAGACAATATGTTGTACAGCTAAGCTTACTTGCATTATTCTTCCGACTCATTTTGACATTTGTTTTATAGTGTACAAGATTGTTTATAGTTTGCCGTCAAGACTGATTTCGTACACAAGCCAATATTAATCGATACATTTAGTTAAAAATATACCATTGTTGGTCATCAAAATAAAAAGGTGTTATGCATATAAATGTTAGTTATAAATTCTAATGAAAACACGAAAATTTGAGAAAATCAGAAAAAAATCAGAAGAAAAATCAAATGCGCATATGCAGAAAGTAAATTCACCGTAACCTCGGTACTTAGTTATTTGTTACCAATGGGTCGATGCCACTGGTGGACTATTAGTTCCCGAGGGTATTCACCAGCCCAGTAGTCAGTACTTCGGTGCTGACCCGAAAGCCGATTATTTTTGAAACCTTACAATATCTAAAATTTTGTAAATTTTATTTAAAACTTTGGAGTATCTCCCTCGTGCAAAGATCTGTCCTTAGCTGATTTTGGCTTTATATTTAGATCACTTTGGTTATTTGTTCTCTGTCAGTTTCAAAACATCTTTGAGTTTATGGTCTTCCAAACGTTTAGATTTTATCTGCACTGATGAGACATAAGTAGTCGAAATGCGCATATGCAGAAAGTAAATTCAACGTAACTTCGGTATTTAGTTATTTGCGAGAAGAACAAAAATTACTGAACTCGATACGCGTCTTCCTGGCGTTGATATTATATGCAAACGAGAGGAGTACTTTTAAAGTATTGTGATTAATCCAATATATAACTTCTAATGAATAACTTTCTGATCTCTATAGTTTTATTGATGAAAAAAATGTGACAGCTTATGTCGAGGCAATCTACTGCTTCCTTAGTCCATCTGATGAGAGACCGAATTTCCACTGTGAGAAGCAGAGTCATCGGAACCAATGAACAAAACATAATTAATAATTGGAAGAGTATATTAATTGTTACATTTGTTACCAGAGAATCTGTTGATACATTTACATTATGTGATCATTACATTCTTGACTAGATGAACCTTGTGGAATGCAGCCACAAGAACGACAACTTGATGGCTTGGTACAACTAACTGTTGAATTTCCAAACCAAGTAGTAGTCCTCATTACATTGACTTTTAAGCGGAATATCTGGAAGCAGATGAAAGCCCCCAGAACAATTGACGTTTGAATAAGGTATTATCAATTGACATGTATGGCTTGTCATAAGCTGATTTGATTTAATACCTTCTGTTGGTGCATGTAAGCAATTTCGTCTGAGGGTTGTTGAAGTATAGCGATGGATGCAGTCCACATTACTTATGCCTGGGTTTGTAACATTATAAAACAGTACCATGCAGCGTCAATTTCTTTATAGTGAGTACTGCAGGCTTTATTCCTATTTTGTTGAATTAAGAGAAGAATTACGGGTTCTGTACTACAAATGTCCTGCTGCCCAACTATCGTCAAATTCAAATCATGCAGCCATTTCTGAATACCCTTGGGTCTTACCACACACGTGGCCAGCGCCTTTCTCTGTGCTTCATATGTTGGATTCATCGTATTCAAAGATGCAACTCTTTGGTGGTAATAATTCAACTCGCCAAAGCTATCACTGTTTTGAGTAACTAAATTTGACCATTGGAATTCTACTGTTATTTTTTCTTGTTACTTAGAATGTAATTCTGCTGTGTATTGTTCCATATTGTATATTGACATGCCTAAATATGCCTGCATATCTTCTATTTTGAAATACACGTCAACCAAGTTTAGAATTTTTGTAGTAACTGTAAGCATTTTTTCAATGTTAAAAGCCAAATTAATTGTATCATAATGTTCGCAATTTTCACCATAAAAGAAATTAGCACAACGACAGTACGAGTTGGATGTACGAAGTATTTCTTCTCACGTGTTTGGAAAATTGCATGACTTGCATTGGTCGTATACTCCTGTAATTTGTTCAGCAGATTTAAACATGGTTCATATTCTGAACTCACGGGATGCACTACGTTCTGTCCGTTTATCAATTAAATTGGCTGATACAGATGTCGTATAAATAGGAGGTGAACCCTTTATCACCTTGTTAAGTATAAATAAACTACTCTCAGTGGCGAATTTTAAATCGCTGTTATGCACTAGAACAACAAGAGACAATAGTTGTTACCTGTGGTAGTTCCTATTTTCCCTCTGATTTTTTTGAAAAATCGTATGCGCATCAACGACTGAGACATCATTGTGGCTTATCGAACTTGTAATGATACTTTTTATCCACTGTGCAATTGCTATTTGAGACAAGTATGTTCCATTATCACTTGATAGTACTCTCAAAACTCGTTTTCTTCCCTCGGTACGAATATTAACAAATGATCCATACCCATAATGGTCTTCTGTGCCTTATGCCCCATAGGACATAACTGTCCATAGCATCCATGGATATTTCCGGTCGAGAAAATTTTTCAGTGCATTAGCAGCCTCTTCATTACTCTCGAAACCAGTTTGATATACAGAATCTTCAACGTCAGCTTTAATATATTGGTCGATATTTTTGTAGCACTATAATTTTATGTCGTCTGCCATCTTTCTTATAGCAAATTGCATCTGTGACCAATCCATCATAGTAGATGTTATACTATGCTGGCTACTATTGAATATTTCAAGTGCTAATAAAACATGTTGTCCTTCGAAAGCGAGCCTGAAGACTCCATTGCCAAAATCATATACTTTACTGATATCACAACTGTGATCATTGTTGATCAGTTTTAGGAGTGGATCTCCAAATATGGTTCCTGGTTTGGATGTTCCTTTCATTATATTAAACAGATTTTCCGTGATATTTAAAATGTTAACATATTTTGTGCTATCAAGATCCCCCTCTCTCTTACAGGTTTCTTCTGATGAACATGAGATCGAAGTAGATATTACTTCTTGAGAATTTAGTTGATCATACGCAAATAAGATCTTATTTGCTGCAGAAACATTCTGAGCCTTTTGGGTTTCTAATTTTATAAAAGCTTTAACAATATCTAGTTGACTTCATATTCTATCAGGTTTTCAAGTTTATTTGCCCGAATTCCTCTCTCATGAATTTCATTTCAGCTGAATCTTTTGCTGGGGTAAACGACATAGCAAATGTTAAGAAAGCACAAAATATTCCAAGAACACCACCCATAGGATTGAGCTTTTCCAACAATGTTGCTCCAATCACATCTGAGTTAATGTAGTAGCGCTCAATCGACCGACTTTAACATCCAGGATCATAAACTATGCAAGTTATAACAAACACCCTATCAATTTTGTTCCTGTCATGGTAAGATATTAAATGAAAACAAAAATAATAAAATAGTAAAAAATTATAATACTTAAAACCAAAAGCTCTTAAAGTCCAAAGCACTTCAGAAACAAATACCAAAATTATATGCTTTTCAACGTTTTGATTAGCAGTCACGTTTTAGACAAGGCTGTAGCAAATGCGCAAATCTCATTACAACCACTGTAATCTTGTTCTGTTCTTACATATCAGCATATTTTAATCTTTAAAAACTAGTATATATCAAAAATCAAACCATAACCTTATCCTAAAACTGATTCCAATTTTAGTTTTCAAAAACATCGGTCGGTTAATAATCTCCCTGTACCAAGTTTGTTATATATGGTCAAAGTTGAGAAAATTTTTAAGTTTTTATATCCGTCCAATGTGATTCCTTTCAATTCCCTTGCAAAAATTTTTCTCCCATGAGAATATTTCCAAATTCCATAGGAAATTGCTGTAGTTCCATGCAATGGAAAACCGTTATCCAAAAGATAATGAAATTCTCGTACTTGTATTTCAATATTGTAATATTAAGACTGATAAATATTATAGCCTAACAGATGCGATTTCGTCAAGTGCCATGAAAGCATTTTGATTTCAATTAAGTCTTTGGTTTTTAACACTAGTTGGTTCAGCTAAAAATTTTGGCACAAGATTTGCAAATTTAAATTGAAAACTCTATCTCTCATGAAAATAGGACCGATTCAACAAATATGTCTCCAGCGCCAGTTCGTGACGTGTATATCTTTTATCAGCTTCTGTGTTAAAAAAAACAAAATGTCAACAAATGTGGACGGAAACTGACAAAATATTGTGTAAATTCATACACAATGTAGCATTTTGATTTTTTTTTCTACAAAGGAAGCATTTTGATTTTTATTACAAAGGAACTGCCACTTATTGATATAAAACAATCAATGAATCTGTCACAACATCGGCCTAGAAGGTCGGGCAGGGACACATTTATTGAATCTACCCTAATGGAAATAAGAAGAGTTTAATTCTGTGATGAAACGAATTATATTTTTTTTTACTTATGTGACCTAAATCACTACTTTGCTGTTTTAAATATCCACTATGACAGTGGTGGTCACTGGTCGTAATAACAAAATGGCAAGGGTCTATTTTGGTAAGAATGTCAAAAAAACTCATTTAGCGTTGTCATTGAATAAAACCGACAAATTAATGAAATAAAATGTATAAATTTGACTGTTAAAACAGGATTTACGAATATACCAGTGGACGAACACAGCACAAAAGGAAGTTGCAATTCTTTTGGAATGTGACCATGCTTATTGGAAGAAACCTTGCTTCCTGAAAGACCATGCTTTTGGAAAGTGGTCATGTTTCTTTTCGATCCATAATGTATTGTATAAAGAGTTGTCTTTGATAAAAACGCAATGTAGTACCGCCTCGATCGAAACAAAATAAAAGAGTCCTCTTGAATATTGGGGGTTTAGTTGGTGATTAACTTACTACCAGGTGTATTTTTCAATTACAATTTGAATATTGGACCCCTTAAGCACCTTAAATGTTATAACTATATATTTTATAACATCGCAATGTTTTCGGTAATTAGTTGTTACTAACATGTGCAAAAGGGTAATTGCTGCATTTGTAATGGTTTATATTCTCCGCCGTGAAATAAGTTCCAAAGGAACAAATTTCAAAGCTCGCCCAGTGAAATAATCTCCAGCTGGAAAGTATTTACTGCTCACCTGGTGAAATAATCACCAGACGGAATAAATCTGATAGATATATCAATAAAATTTGTTCCAGATGGATCATATTTCATTGGAAACTATTTTGGCTTACACATTCTACTGTATAACATATATAACATATATATATACGTACATTTGTACTTTCCTTTTTTATTTATTTTAATATTACTTTGTCATCATTTTTCAGTGTATATTTCTGTTCCAGTTTGCCTTTACAATTTCTTTTTCTTAACTTGTATAACCTAATACTCTATTTGTATAGTTTTATTTCCGGATTATTTAAGATCGAATACTTGCAACATACAGTAATATATTGTGTATAAAGATTATTTTTAGCTTTTTTAAACTACAAGATTGAACCATACCCTAGCTGACTCAAATGTTGTGTAACATGCTATTTGAACATTTTGTGGGTTTATTGTGGTTATAATGATTTTACGATCGACACATTAAAGAATAAATTATCTGGAAATAAGCGGTAAAATACTGGTTGCACTGTTGATATTTGCTGCATAATAAATATGTAATTTTACATACTAGGAAGTACACACCTTCAGTGACAATGAATTGCACATTGTTGACTGTGTTATCGTTTTTCCTGTGGATATTTTCATTTATAATACAGGGAACAGGTAAAGTTTTTTTTCTCTCTATCTCTGTCCTGATAGACAAACAGGGGAAATAATAAAACGCACACCAGATCAAGTCATTATTTTAGAATATTCTACCATCCCTTGCTGAAACCTTATTATATCAACGTGCTCCCTTTTGGAAAAAATTCGTTCTGTACATTTTGTAAATAAGCTACGTGTATAACAGGAGAAATATTTTTCGATAATCTCCCTGTACCAAATTAGTATATGGTCAAAGGGAAGATAATTCAATTTAAAATTTTCAATATACCCACCCCCTGCCTTTATATTGAAATTACAATACTTTGACTTTGACCATATATTTAACTGTGTACAGTGCGATAATCGACAAATGTTCTTCGTTCTCCGTGGTCAGTCAAACTTTCTCAAAAAATAAACGATCAAGTTAAAATTCTTGTCGAACTGTGATAAAGGGTAAAAAGTTTATGCACTTACAGTGTATTATGTCAAATGTAAAAATATAAAAATATAATTGAAAAATAAAAGATAGAGGTTGGGATTTGCAGAGCTTCTTGTAACCAAATTTTATGATTATTTGAATTCAAAATTTTGTCCAGTAAGATAATGTTCATTTGGACAAAATTTCAGAACTTCAAGGTATGTAAGTGAAAACATTTTTATTTTAGTTTATTGAACAAAATATGTTATATTGTAAAAAATACGGTCAGTAGGTGGGGGNGGTTGGGGTAAATTCACCAAGGAATACTTCTTCTGCTTCTTCCTCATAATGACCACCATCAACTAGTTGATTATACTGCCATGTCGAGTGCGCAAGTCCAATTTTAAAATGTTATGTAACAGAAGTATTTACAGCTAAAACTATGTACACTTTTTTGTATGTAATCTGTAAGGTTGGCCACTCGTTCTCTGAAGGTATTGAGTGACCCAGCTGACACTATGTCTAGTGGTAACGCATTTCAGTCCCAGATGGTTCGTGGGAAAAAATGAATACTTTCGATAGTCGCTGTTTGTAGATGGAATCTGGAACGATAGGTTGTGTGTGTTCCTAGATTTGCGACTTGGTGGAATGAGTCTGTTTTCTTTTTCATTTCTAAAGAGCGTATATCCTTCTGTGTGTAGGGGTCCCATACTGTGGATGCGTATTCTATTATTGGTCTAACTAGTGTGTTATACGCATTTTGTTTTGTTGTTGTGGAACCAATGTTTAAATTTTTTCGCAGGGATCCAAGTGCTTTGTTTGCTTTTCCACATATGTAATGGATTGTCCAGCTGAGAACTGATGAAATGAGACAGCCTAGATATTTTGCGTTTTTCACTGATTGTAGAGTGTGTCCGTGTAGTTTGTAATCAAATTTTATGGGTTTAGCGTTTTTGCTGATGGTCAAGATGTAACACTTATCTTGGCGGAATTCCGTCTTCCATTTTTTCTCCCATACACCAAGTTTATTCAAATCAGATTGAAGATTCTGTGCATCGCTTACAGTTTTTATCGCAAGATAGGCTATAGTGTCATCTGCAAATTGTCTCACAGTTGAGTTTAGTCCAGGCGGCATATTGTTTGTGTAGAATAGGAATAATGTGGGGCCCAGGACAGAGCCTTGTGGGACTCCTAAGTATATTTCGCATCGTTTGTTGCATTGTCATGAAACGCAAATTCATACCTGTTGCGGAAAAAAACTTCTCTTTGTTTAGCGATATAGTCAATTTGTTTTACAGCAACGGCTTTCATAAAGTATTTTTTGGCTCAAATTTTGCTCTGTAATGGTAAAACGGTCAATCTAATTTTTTACAAGCTTTTATGATAATGCTTATTTCAAGTACCTGTTTCAAACTGCTGCATGCTCTTAATTATTGTGCAATGTTGTATTAAACGGGAGAAGACTTCCTTAGCTATATAAGCTCTATCCCATCCCTTTTGTTTAATTAAGCAAATAAAAATGTTATAAATTAAAATAAACTAGATTAGATCTCCCTTTTCAGCATCTTCTATCTTACTTATTTTGGATTGTGGCTTTCCATAATACTTGATTAGAATGCTGTTAATGAGAGGTTACTCCTTAAAAAAAGGGGGGGGCACCGGGTTTTACTGTTGGTGTGTTATTTGGTAAAATTGATTTTCTGTTATCTGTTCTTGTAATGTCCAATTCCCTATTAACTGCTATTTGAAGAATCAGTTTGCTGTTTCCAAGAAAATTCCAATATTCTGTTATCTGTTATTGGAAAAATAAGTTTGCTGTTTTGCTGTTGTTGGAACCCCACTTGCCNCCCCCCCCCCCCCCTTGAAATACGTGTACAGCATAACAAAATTTACTGTTTATTATGCATCATGGATATTTTTGTATTTGACAGATGCATCCTGTGTACTATCTTCTGTATTGGCAGGCAATAAGTGGACGTATTCTCAGAATGTGACTACAGGACAAGTAGAGTTCGGACAATCGACTCTGGTTGGTTTTGCCGTGACTGCTAAAGGGGATCTACTGAAACAATACACTTGCATATCCAACACAACGGATGTCTATGTCTTCAAGTAAGAAAGCGTACATTAAGAATATGATATCAATAAGTAAAAATTTCATTCAATCTTAAGGGGAAGACCATTTTTCCCACTCATTTGACCTAAGCAGTATCCCTTTATGCAATATCCTTTTTCAATATTTTAACTTATATGAAAGCTGTTTAATGTTAAAAACTAATTACTACTATAAATAAAGATATTATGTAGAATTTACATATAAAGTAAAAGATTTCGATTGAATCTTCTTTAAGTTGAAAACAACAATAAATGCATCACCATAAGCCAATTGCTGAGATCATAATCATAGTCGAAACAATAGATGCGATCCGATAAGAAAATTATTACGTTAAAATAATGACATTTTATAAACTTACTTCGACTAGAATGATCTAACCGATTCGCAGTCGGCTGAAAGTGTGCGTAGTTTCATTTGTTTGATTGATCTGTTATTAATCTTGTGTAGTGATAAGTCTCTTGATCCTTTGTCAATTTTTTTTTTTTTTTTTTTTTTTTTTTTTTTTACATTGTCATCAATTGGTTTTCAAAAATATTTGATATTCCAATCTTGGTAAATTTCATGGAAGTCTCAAGGACCATTTATTTTTTGAAATTCTAACTAGCAACCATACAAATGTACTTAAATTTTTGGTTTACTTTATGACAAAAAATTTCATCGGTTTAAAAATATTTAATTCCAATTTCGGTAAATTTCCTGAACGTCTCAAAGACTACTTATTTATTTTTTGAATTTTACCAAGCAACCATACTTAAATAATTTGATTCATTTAGGACAAACATTTTCATCAATTTGATTTAAAAAATATTTCATTCTTATTTTTGAAAATTTCTAGAAAGTCTCGAAGACCGCTTATTTTTTTCGAATTCTACCTTGTAACCATACTTAAAAAAATTGTTTTGATATTCAAACGTATTTGATTCCAGTTTTGGTCAATGTCCTGAAAGCCAAAAAGAACATTTTTGGGGGAATTAATAATGTTAAGAATTTGTTATATCAGAATAAACATTTTCACCAATCTTATTTCCAAAATATTTGATTCTTAGTTTGGTAAATTTCCTGTAAGTCCACTTATTTTTATTTTATTTTATGTATTTATTTTTTTAATTCTGCCTAACAACCATATGTCCTTGACTTTTTCAGCTAAAATAGTTTGATTTCAAAAATAGTGCGAAAAATTATGCCCAGGGTGTAAAGCAACTATTTTCTGTGTCAAACAGGGAGTGTGTGGATAACTGTCGTTCCGACAACCTGTAGTTGCATTTGTGTTTGCTGTAAAGCTGTAGACTGGTGTTTGATATCAACTGTATCCTCATTTTTCTATTTCAAAGTTTATGTTTTACAGATCAGATAGATCATATACTGATAAAGGTCAGAACAGATGGATTTATAGATGTATGAAAATTACAGAGGTTTCTCCGAACCTTGTATATTTATATTTACTATCAGGTATTCACTAACTTTATTAAGATTTCTAGAAAATGAAGAAAGAAAAAAAAGGAAGATTTTTTTTTTTACAATTACAGAGGTTATCATAATATATTTAGTACAGATCAGTTTATTACTACAGATCAGTCAAAAAATCCCACCTTACCAATCTGTTGTTGATTAACACCTATTGTGTGATAATAATGTATCAATTCATACTGAAGGCCATTTATAAGGGAACATAAACTGATCTGTAGTAATCTATCATGATATCCGCTGTAACAAACATCTGAACATTGTTAGTAATGTGTTTGAAAAAAAAATCGGAACAAATACGTTTCATGAGAACGAAATCATTGGACGATTTTGTTTTGGTGTTATTAATCTCTAGTTCAATATGCAGCAATTGCTGATAGTTCTGAAGGGGTTCAAAAGAGTTAACTAATTCATTACAAAAATGTTGTCGGGGTGAACACGACTCAAAAATCCCGTATTAGACAGCAACCAATCTATGGTACCAGATTTAATATATATGCAAGGAACACATAAATACATGTACTATTAGACGCCTACATAAAAATGTTGAAAGAGTGTGTGGTTCCGGACTCGTACAAATAATTTTCGGACTTTATTCTGCCGCTTTTCAGTCCTTGGGCTTTCCGTGCACACCCCCCCCCTACCACTTCCAAACCAGACCGATTTTTTTCAGTTCTTTTTAACGATAAGTAATATATACTGAAATTTGGTATCAAATTAAAGCGAATTTGAAATTCTTTACAATGAACACAAGTTTGGGTACTTTACACCCTTTTTATGATTTGGTGATACAAAATATGTACCCCTCCTTGCGAAAAAATTGCGAAAATGACGATTTCAGGCTGTCAATTCCTTTAAGATAAACAAACCTCGTCATTTGATCTAGTTTTTATGGCTTACTTATTAGGTGTGATACAATAAAGGAAAATAAAACCATTTAAGTCCATAAAATTTTGATTTTCGGTATAAAATTTTTTTTAAATGGAAATTTTCGGAATTTTAGATTTTTTCACAATTTCGACTTTTTGACTTAAGAATCGTAAAATCTGAATATATATTTAATAATAGCCGATCTAATAATGGTGTATGATATATTAAAAACAAACTGTGCTCACACATTTTATTTTCAGACATAATTTAGGTTCAGAATTGTCAAAATTAGCACCCCTACCCCTAAAAAAAAGGGAAAATTTGAAACATTCAGACTCTAAATTATAAAAAAGATAATGTTTCATGGGAATTCTTGTGTTTATTTCACTAAATCTGACATGCAGAAGATCATTTAAGTAGATTTAAACTTTATGAGGTCTCTTCTCGACTATTCTGCCCCACATTGTATGCAAAATGGGAATTTTCCGTCTTTCAGAATTTCTTCTGTTTTGACTTTGAGATGCAAATACTCCAAGAAATTGATATGTAACTTGAAAATGTTTGATTAAATATCGTTTCATCAACGTACAAATAATTCACAATAACTTCGGTATTTAGTCATTTGTTAACACTGGGTCGATGCCTCTGCTGGTGGACTGTTAGTCCCCGAGGGTATTCACTAGCCCAGTAGTCAGTACTTTGGTGCTGACCCGAAAGCCGATTGTATTTGGAACCTTACAATATCTAATTTTTGTAAATTTTGTTGAACCTAAGGAGTATCTCCCTCATGCAAAGCTCTGTCCTTAGCTAATTTTGGCTTTCTATTTAGATCATATATGGTAAATTGTTCTCTATCAGTTTTTACACAACTTTGACTTAATGGTCTTCCAAACGTTTAGATTTTATCTGCACAGAAGAGACATAAGTTGTCGAAATGCACATATGCAGAATCAAAATTCACAGTAATATCGGTATTTAGTTATTTGTTTTCACTGGGTCGATGCCTCTACTGGTGGACTGTTAGTCCTCGAGGGTATTCACCAGCCCAGTAGACAGTACTTTGGTGCTGACCCGAAAGCCAATTGTATTTGGAACCTTGCACTATCTAATTTTTGTCAAATTTGTTGAACTTAGGAGTATCTCATTCATGCAAAGCTCTGTCCTTAGCTAATTTTGGCTTTCCATTTAGATCATATTTGGTAATTTGTTCTCTATCAGTTTTTACACAACTTTGACGTAATGGTCTTCCAAACGTTTAGATTTTATCTGCACTGAAGAGACATAAGTTGTCGAAATGCGCATATGCAGAATCAAAATTCACGGTAATTTCGGTACCTAGTTATTCATTATATCTTAGCAATTGCAAAGTATGCTGTTAAACATTTTAGATTAACTAAAGACTCATAAATTACAAACATATTAACTCTTGCCATACATATTCACCACAATTTATTTCATTTTATTCAGCTTTAAAAAGCTTAAACATTGTATAAAGGTCCAATTACATATCATTTTCAAACACCAAAATACACAGAGGCTGACAAATATCACAAATAAGATCGTGCGCATGGTTTATGGGCAGTTATTCAATAATTAAAATTGAATTTCGTAAAATTCTTAAATGCTGGAAATTCCCATTTTTCACGAAAATCGCCCTAAATATTCAATTTTACCTATATTTTGGTGTTAAAATTACATGTTACGATATATAAAATGCATCTTTGCAAAGAAAGTAGTACATTAGTATTCCATGTTTATATATATAAGTAAAGACAGACATATTTTGGGGACTTATAAGTTTAATTTTGTTGGGGTAGGGATAAGATTTTCGGTATAAAGAGTCACATTGAACACTCCTAATTTTTCTAAGCAGTTTTTTAAGATAACTTATGTATCGTTTAAAATTATAAAGTGGCATATCTGCAGATAAATCCTCCAGATTTGCCACATCTAACGATTTAAAAGTGAATTTTGGACAAATCTGAAATGCTAAAAATTCCAATTTTTCATCAATATTGCACCAAATATTACGTTTAAGCTGACAAGTGGGATTTTATACTAAAGCATGATTGAATTCATGCAACCTTGGTATATGCAACGCAGATTTTGCGTGTGGTGGTTTTTCTATTCCAATATAGACAACAAATTGATAATTTTCTGTCAAAATTTGTTGGGGTAGGGTTAAGATTTTTGGTATTTAGAGTCACAGAAAACACTCAAAAATGGTTTAAGACAAGTTGAGTATCGTTTAGAACAATTAATTTGCATATCTGCAGATATATTCTATAGATTTGATATGTATTGCTATTTAACAGTGAACTATGGACAAATTTGAAATGTAGAAAATTCCCATTTTTCATGAATTTTGGGAGAAATATTGAGTTTTAATCCCCCAATGGCTGTTTAAATACCAAATCATGGTGTAATTAATGCAACATTGTCATATACAATACACATTTTACATGTTCTGGTTATTTTCATGCGAACATGGACAAAAAAAGACAATTTTAGGAAAAATCTGTTGGGGTAGGGGTAAGATTTTCGGTATTCAGAGTCAATAAACAATGTATTAAGACAACTGATGTGTCGCTTGGCACAATTTAATGACATATATGCAGATATATCCTCCAGATCTGGCATATATAACGATTTAACAGTGAACTTTGGACAATTATAAAATGTTAATAATTCACATTTTTGTTCAATATCGGGCAAAATGTTGAGTTTAAGTCAACACATGGCTGTTCAAATACCAAATCAGAATGTTATTCATGCAACATTGTCATATTCAACACGCATTGTGCGTTTTCTGGTTATTTTTATGCGGAAATAGATTTTAAAAAATGACAATTTTAGAGTAAATTTGTTGGGGGTAGGGGTAAGTTTTATTGATGTATGATGTTTATATTACCTAAAAGCAGCCATTATTTGTATTGGTTGTGAAGCAAATATAATAAACTTTTATTTGATACCATTTTGAATTATATTTGTTTACTTAAAAGTAAAATTAGGCAAAAGAAAGACAAAAATTATTCCAAAAACGAAATTATTCAAAGTTCTATATATTTGGTCTATTTGAAAATAAAATTTTGGTCATTTAAAATATGTTAACATCGTCTTAACATGTTTTATATTGAAGAAAATATATTGAAAAGTTAAAAGCAATTTTCAGAATCGGGAATTGAGATGCACTTTGGGTTCTCTAGACCATCAAACTTACGCTATTTCATTGAAAATATCAGTTTTTTCGTTAAAACTTCCTTTGGGTAGGGGTACGTTTAATTGCGCTATGGAACGTATTGGGCATATGATTTGTAAAAAAATGGGTTCTTTGTAAAGCTCATACGATAAGCAATCATTTGATACCTCGTCTTTATAACTGGGAAGCATTTGGTTAACATTTTGAAGCAACTGAAAGAAAAACTTGAACGAAAAACGAAATTTTCCAAAATTTCGGTAGGTGAGTCTAAAAATCGGCCAAATTCCCTAAGTGCGTGCAGATTATGCTCGTGTTAACATGTTTAACTTTGAAGATGAGATATATGCAGACTTAAAACAAGAGGCTCTCAAGAGCCTGTATCGCTCACCTGGGTCATAGCTGACACAATAAGTCAAAATAATCACAATGTTTAAGGTTCTCATTTTCAAATTTGTTTATTAATGTTTAAGGATCTCATTTTGAAGTTTGCTGATGTTTATTAATGTTTAAGGGTCTTATTTTGAAGTTTGCTGATGTTATATGATCCAAAATTAAACTATGTTCCCCACTGGCAGCTATTTTTGATGAGGCGTAGACCAACTGTCACCTTTCTTGAAGAAGACCATGTAAGGCTCTTTGTGCCTCACTTTGGTTCCTATTGGCATAGTATTTTCAGAGGAGATCTTTAAATGATTTCTCATAGGGTCTAAGGTTAAACAATGTTCCCCGCTGACTGCCATCTTGGATACTATGCGGACATCCACACACATTTTAAAACCATGTTCCCTCCGGGCGGCCATCTAGATTTGGACTTGCTGAACACATTTTTTTAAAAAGGGCCACCTATGGACCATTGTGACTAAGTTTGGTTCCAAATAGCCCATTATTTTTAGAGGAGAAGATTTTTGCAATATTGTCCAATTTTTGACCAAGTTCCCGCTGGTGGCCGTCTTGGATGACCTGTACACTTGCCGGACAAAATTTTCAAAGGGGAACACCGAAGGACTATTGTGACCAAGTTTGGTTCTAATTGGCGCAGTAGTTTCAGAGAAGATCTTTGAATGCTTTCCCATAGGGTCCAATGTTAAACTGCGTTCCCTGCTGGCGGCCATCTTGGATATGATACAGACTTGCCAGAAATTTTTCTTTAATGGGGCTACCTATGGACCATTGTGCCCAAGTTTGGTTCCAATTGGACCAGTAGTTTCAGAGAAGATGTTTGAATGAAAAGTTTACAATGGACAGACCACTAATGGCAAGAAGATCTCCATGGCATAGCCATGCAGTCAGCTTTAAAGTTATACAGGCATTGAAGCTTAGATGCCACTACAATATTAACTGAGAGAGATATTTGCATTATGGGCAAGCAAACAGAAATAAATGAAACAATATAAAGTTATATACAATTATTATTAAATTGTGAAATAAGTATGGTTTATTAAAGTATATTTGCAAAAAAATGTTAATATTTGTACAAAAACACTTTTTTTTGCTCTTGATTATGTAGCCAATAATTAATTCTAATAAAGTGATAGCAGGGAATTTCTCTTAAACTCAAAAGAGAAAAGTAAACCAAAGAAGATTTGAAAGCAGAATTTAAAAGGAAATAACCCATAACCATATGGCATTGAACATTTTTTGTGTGTGAAAAATGTCAATAACTATAACACAGGCAGTTGGATTTTCTTCAAAATTTCAGAGTATGTAGATCTTGATATGCTGAATATTTTTCAAATTTACACTTTACCTCTATCTGTTACAGTTTTTGAAATAAAAAATAAAAAATGTATAAATTTTGAAAATTTTACGGAAAAAGGGCTATAACTCTGGGACGATTTTTCCGATGTTCTTCAAAATTGCAGGGCAGATAGATCTTGTCATTCTGAACAATTCTACCCTTCGTCAGATTTTTGATATCTGCAACGGTTTTGAAGTTATTTGCCAAAAACATCAATTTACCCCTATGTTCTATTTTTAGTTACAGCGGCCATGTTGTTTGGTCCTCGGACTAACCTAACACATTTGTTAAACTACATACCCTGGTAATGACCCAGGCCAAGTTTGGATTAAATTGGCTCAGTGGTTTCAGAGGAGAAGATTTTTGAAGAAAAGTTTACGACGGAAGGACGGACGAACGGACGGACGGACGCCGGACGCCAAGTGAAAGGAAAAGCTCACCCTGGCATAGCCAGGAGAGCTAAAATGGGTGGGGTTCGGAAGTGTGTGTGGGGGGGGGNGGGGGGGGGTGCACGGGGGTAGCCTTCAATTAAACTTTGCACAAAGTCAGAAAACAACAGCAGTAAAATACTGAAGGAACATAGGAGTAGTATTTACAAAAATCGAAGTCCAAAGACATGGCCAAAGCGAGAACACAGAAACAATGGCGTTTGACAGACACAAAGCATAGAAAAAAAAGCAATCAAAACCAAGGCACTTAAAGTATTAACTCCATTGAAACTGAGAGTGACATCAGGTGCTCCGGAAGGGCAGATAGTGCCTTTCTCATGTCTACTCAAATACCACCATTTTTCTCCACGGTCCGCTGTATTTAGTAAACTAAAACCAAAGTAAGATACATATGTATAATGATATCACACGCATTCGTTGTATCTTGCTTAGCTTTCTGATCAATGACTGTCCTTTGCGCCTAACAGATGTGATAGTCAGTATGACTAATCGTAAAATGAATGATTTTCAAAACAACCTTTCATTTTACTTTTAACTAGATTTGGATAAGACAGTTAGTCCACCCTCTAGAGTATATAGTCCACCAGCGGGAAATCAACCTCCTGACACCCAACCCACTTGTGATTTCTGTAATTTTACCAAAGCACCAACGGCGGAGGAATATTTTCTACTTAAAAAAGAAAGTAAGTATCGTTTTTTACATACAGGTAGTATCAACTATTTAACCAACACTACACTAGAATCTCGAATATGTTCACTAAGTCGAGTTTTGATCCGATTAATGTAGTTTTTTGGTTTCTGAGTGAGCCACACAGTGCATATTAAACTTGTTAAACTTGTGTTTCTTCACCGAACACTGATAAAGGCACCCGTTCTATAGACCGTTGAAACGAAACGATTTCAGGATCTACAAACTGCGGAGTATCTCTCTCTTACGAAGCATTGTCTTCCACTCGCATTTTTATGACCTTTCTCCAAACTGGGTTGGCTTACAGTTGATCTTGTATAGAAGGGAAACATATTTAATTGTAAAGAGGTACAGCCTGAGAATAGAATTAAAGTTTTTTTTAAGAGTTTCTACATTTCATCTAGCGTGTTTACGCGTATTATTTTATTTTATTTTCCCTTAGAAAAACATTTCATGTCGAAATATTTGGCATTTTATTTTATTTGGAACCTTACAATATCTAAATTTTTGTAAATTTTGTTGAAAACTTAGGAGTATCTCCCTCATCCAAAGCTCAGTCCTTAGCTGATTTTGGATTTATATTAGATCATATTGGTTATTTGTTCTCTTTCAGTTTTCAAACATTTTTGAGTCATGGCCTATCAAACGTTTAGATTTTATCTGCACTTAAGAGACATAAGTTGTCGAAATGCGCATATTTATTGTAAGGAAAAATTTAAAAAGAAATACTACAGTCAATGAAATGGCTGACCACCTAAATCGGGCTAAGTCAAAATAAGAACTAAAATAAGACAACAGTTGAATTTGAAAGATAATAATGGGAGGAATCAACTAAATAAAGAAGTTTCTGTGGACTTGCTTTCTGCATATATGCAGGTGCATATTCATTAAAAAGATATACATTTAAATCAATTTAATTGAAACCTTCAAACTGTTAAATAAAAATAAATTATTACAATAGAAGTCCAAAAAATCATAATGCCGACATAAATCTTCTGAATTGATGATTTCAAGCTATCCGGGTGACATACCTTTGTTGTAAGCAACTGAGATCGATCAAGAATGTCATTGTATCGAACATAGGCCTTTGAGTAGCGAGTCAATTGAGAGATGTAAACTCCTTGTGTTGGTCCTGTTGGAATATGCCTACAAAGAAAAGGGAAGTTGAGTATTGGAAAACTGAAATCAAAGCATTTGTCATACCTCTCTTGTCCATTTCCTAATGAAGGTTACACGGTAATTAATGTCACCGATGTTGAAGTTTCCTTAGTTTCCTTGATTTCAAGTTTTTTGGATAAATCGGATGAAGAAAGTAAAATTGAAATAAAAGCATGAACATTAAGTATTCGACCATGTTTGATGTAAACAAGATCAAAGTCGCAAGCAAAGACCAGAAGATTACGTTATCCTACATGTACATTGAATATACATGTTGTATGTCTTTTTACGTTTAGCCGAGGTTGTGAAAATCGTCTGTTAGGCATCCTATGCTTTTTATACATAATGTTGCAATTTAAAATAAACCTTTTTTTCAAGTAACAAGAAACCGAAGTTACTGTCAATTTAGTTTCAGCATATAGCAATTTTGACAACTATGTAATTCTTCGGAGTATATCAAATCAAAACGTTTGGAAATACAAATATACTGAAGTTGAATAATAAACAGACCATTTCGTTATGCTGTACATTTGTTTCATGGAGTGACCTCTCATCAGCAGCACAAGAATCATATAATATGGAAAGCCATAATGGAAACTAGTCAATTAAAAAGTACTCATTACAAAATATATCGTAAAAGAAGGCCAGATCCAGTACCAAGGACATCAACCGAGTGCAATACATGGAATGAAGCATCAGTATTTTAAGGGGTTAGAATTAAAAAAAAGGAACACTTACATGTAATTTCTATAAAACGCAAGAAAATTTTTCATGTCGGACAAGTCTGGCTATTGGGCTGGTGAATAACCTTTGGGACCTCTGGTCCACCAGCAGTGGCATCGGCCAAATGGTTTCAAATGCAAAAATACCGAAGTTGAATAATAAACAGAAAATTTCGTTATACTGTAAACGTGTTTCAAGGAGTTATCACTCATCAGTACCATTAGAATCAAATAATATGGAAAGCAAAGATCTAAATAGAAAGCCAAAATCAGCTAAGGACAGAGCTATGCAAAAGGGAGACACTCCTTAGTTTCATTTATTTTTATCCTAAAATTTCGATATTGCAATTGAATGGGTTTTCGGGCCAAATTTTTAATTAAAGTTTAAAATACAACATACATGTATGACACACCAGAAAACTTTATTCAAATATTTTCTAGAAAATCCATTGTTTCAAAACAATAGGCTTTAAAAATATAAAGTAAATGTCAGTCCTTATCGTTATGTTATGGTATAGATCGGCACACATTATGTATTTATTTTTCATGTTTTCCAAAGGTCTGAAGTACTTTTGCCTTATGTATTACATGAAGGCATATCTGAAAACTTTTCAAGATGCTCATGGGTGTTTTGACGCGTGAAACAACTCAAGGAATACTATAAAACCAACCAAGGGGTGTTCAAATCCACTTTCCTTTTGTCCTCTTAGCGTCGATCTTTAAGACATAGCAATCATCTTGCAATAAACAAAATGACTGCTATGTTGAAAGCAAGTTGGAAATAAGTGCTCTCTGAAAATTTCAAATTTAATGCTCTTATGGGGAAAACCGCGAGTTGGCAGATATGTGAAGATAATTCTAAAATTATATGCATCCATTCCTTAAAAGACTGACAATCAGTTTTGCCTTCCTGTGTTAAGTTGTGTGCCATTTATGAATCAAGTAATACCCTTTTCGTCCCCAGATACGGATGAGGAGCTGACAATAACACCGATGCCATGCTTACCATGTGCAGCAGATTGTACCAAAGGTAATTATTGAATTTGTCTTTTTTTTAAAGATTGGATTTTATTTGCTAATGTCACATTTCTAGTTCTGTCAGCCAGTGTAGTCAGTTTTGATCAACACGTTTAGATGAACAACATTAATTTCGTTTTATTTGTTCATGTTTAGTTTAAAGCTAGAATTTTATGAGAATTTGCCACAAACTAGAAAAGATATAAACATGATAAATGATTACAGTACCTGGAAATCGCGACCAGTGGAACAGCGGTTTTATTGTTGATCTTCAACAACTTGAGGCTTTCAACAATAAGCATGCAAAAAGCTTATGACTAATGGTTCTTATAACGAGTCATAGACAGTAAGATTTGAGACCTTGCAAAATGGCAGTTGGGAAAGCTTTCAGGAAGACCAGTTTGACGTTTTTTTGCCAACTTGTGATTGAGATAAGGAAGGTTCTAATCAAAAGGTCCGACTCACGATATACAGTTGCGTCCCCACACTCCAAAGTCAGGGGGTCCGAGTGCACATACGTCCTCTCGAACATTCTATGATGTTGATCTTTACCCTAAGATCATATATAAATTGGTGTTAAAGGGGTCCAATAGAGCAGTATACTATCCAACCGATATCTAGTTTACTGACAGTCTTTTTTCGAATATTCAACACTCATATGCAAGATTGGTGTAATAATGCTAATATATGCGTGTTGTAGTCCGAATGTAATCGGCATAACCTCTTAGTTAGGTTAGGTTATAAAACGACTTCCATATAACTGGATTGGTACTTGATTTTATGTTTGACCTCAAGACCCATGTCTTTGAGATTAACAATGAAGGGATATGGAGTAAATGCAAATAGGACAAAGTCTCTACAAATACATGGTAATGATAAGCAATGGAACAACGCTTGTATTGTTGTTCTTCATCTTGAAGTCACCATAGAGACTTTGATTAATGCTTTTTCTGTATTCACATCTGGTATATTAAGATTTTCATTGATCAAAAACAATGAAAGGATATGGAGTAAGCGCAGATGAGACAAAGTCTCTGCAAATACATGATAAAACCTTGCAATGGCACAATGCTTTTATAGATATTCCTCAGCCGGAAGTTATCATGAAGTCATTCATGTCCATATTATGGTATAAAATAACAAACAACAAACGCTACTAAACTGGCAAAATACAAAAATACCAAAGTTGCAAAAATGAACAGTAAATTTAGAAATGCTGTACACGTGTTTCAAGGAGTAACCTCTCATCAGGAGCATTAAAATCAAATAATATGGAAAGCCATAATAAAAAAATTGTAAACAAAGAAGTACTCATTACCAAAAATATCGAAATAGAAGGCCAAATCCAGTACTAAGGACATCCACCGAGTGCCATACACGGAATGAAGCCGCAGTATTTCTAAAGGGTTAGAATTTTGATAAAACTTTAAATTTCTAAAAATCGCTAGGTAAATTTTCGTGCCAGACAAGTCTGACTATTGGCCGATCAGAAAATGTTTATATTAGGATTTAAATTCCCCAAATTTTGCTTGTTTTATATATAAAAAAATATTGATATGATAACAGATGGATTATATATTTTTTTAAATTGTTTGCGATTACAGATCCTTGTGATCCTAATCCTTGTCAACATGGCGGATCTTGTACTGCCAGTACAGCAGGACACAATTGCACCTGTATGTCTGGATGGACAGGTAGAAATTGTACAGGTAAATATATACATATTAGCTCTTGAAATAACACTTAAAAACGATACTTATATTTACAAAATACTATATATAACTGATTTGGGTTCTGAATAGAATAACGAGAACGCCCGGGATGATATGAATTGCGGTGTTTTTTTTTCATTTCGGATTGTAGATTTTCATTCTTTATTTTTTTGTTTCGGTATTTGCCGATGTATTACATGTATTAACAATTATATTTTTATGACGTAATATACATCTTTGATATAATTTAAAAAAATGGTGGTTTGCTTAAATATGAAAGTTTTTTGGTGCAATAATCAACTGAGCATTTTTTTTTACTCAAATAGAGACGATTGACATGATTATATTTAGACTTTAATTCTTTATTATGCGATCAACAATAATTGCATTTGATTCAAATCCTTGCCAACATGGCGGATCCTATAATGAAAGCACTGAAATACAGTCTGTGTGTCAGGAAAGGCTGGTAAGAACATTTGCACACTTATTCGCTCGCTGATTATTATTGCATTAACTGTTGCGTGTTTGAACAGTGTTTCACACATATATTATATTATTATATATTTGTTTATCATCAGTGATCTTATCCACAATCAGATGACTCTTTTTTAAACTCTATACACAATTTGTAGAAATTATAACTGAAGTTCAAATCAAAAATATTTTTAATCTCGAAAACGCATTTTCCTACAAGCTGTCGTGTAACTCAGCCAAGTTGCATTAACAAAAAAATCATTTTATCAAATGTTTCTAGTACACATTAAATTTCATTTGTAATGACATTTGCATACATGTTCGAAAAGTTTGCGGTGATGCAACTATAGCATCTTTTTCTTACAATGCTATTTAAACCCCAGCACAGACATTAATAAAATACAACATTTTTAAACATTCAGTGTTTGAATGCACGAAAGCTTTTTTTATTTTGGTCCTAAGCTAACATTATGACTTATTCCTAGCGTCAATAGCACACAGTGTCCTCACTGAAACGGGGTCATCTTACTGGTCCGACAGTCATTAGTCCGACGGTCATTAGTCCGACAGTCATTAGTCCGACAGTCATTAGTCTGACAGTCATAAGTCCGACGGTCAATAGTCCGACAGTATAAATAATTATTAATTAAATGGAAGTTTTAGATAGTATTCGCTTTCCTAATTTCTCGTTAAATGTGTTCCAAAAAGAGAAATCCAAGATAGCCGCTTGCTGAGGAACATAAACCTAATGGAAAATTTGCAAAATAAATTGAGGAGTATCTAAAGTGTTGGTCTTAGGACCTTTGTAGTTTTTAATGTATATCAATGATAATATTGATTAATTAATTAAATTTTGCTGATTGAAAGGAAGCCTTAAGTGTGATGGGATATCGTCGAAAATATTTCAGGCTATTTTTAAAAATTAACATTTTTATGCTATGAATGAAAGCGGTGTAGAAATAAGAATAATTACATTTCATGCATATTGATTTGAATTCCGTCAATTTGATAGGTGAATACCGATCACGTGGCATATCAATGTAAATTTGCAATTCCCATGAAACACATTTGACCACATGTTCACGTGGCGGATTAATTTGTAATATAGAATCCCTATGTACATAATACACTTTCCTGTAAATAAATTGCCCTTTTTTGCATTTCGGTAAAAATGTAATTATAAGAATTGAATGCATTATTTTGAAGTTTCATAGGGATTATGAAAGTGTTGCCTAGACGCACATTTTCAACATTTAAAATGTGCCTCGGCCAACACTTTCATACCCCAATGAAACTTCATAATGAATCATGTCATAAAACAAATCACGTGATTGCGAAAAATACGCCTTTTCATTTCAATAGTTCAAATGCGCATGGTTGAGACATATTCAGAAACCCCGACTTTTAAACCTTTTTGAGCCCGGAGAAATGTTATTGTACGAAAAATGTATTGTGTATGCAATAATAGCTTAAAAATATCTCTTTATATAAATACAGTAACTTCTGTATTTTGTTATTTCAAAATGACGAAGAAAAAAAATCAGTTTTTTTTTACTTACTATTCATCTGTTGGCCATATGCAGAAAGTAAATTTACAGTAACTTCGGTATTTTGTTGTTTATGCAACCACCTGTGTGCGCTCCCAAAGCAACGACCAAAATGTAAATCAGAGTTTCCATCGTCAACCAGCCATGTATAAACTGTCCTGACACAAATACATTTATGTCTTACTTCACAATTCAAAATAACCCTATCTGACAACGGCTGCATCATATCATTTTGACCAAATAATAGCCCCTTCTAAACACAACCATCTCTTTATTATCTCCATAATTCCCTAGAGCAACAAATCCGCTTGTTTTTGGCAAGGGAGTAAATAAACAAACACATGTATCCAGTAAATGTCATTTAATAAAATGACGATAAGATTATATAATATTTAAAACATAAAATAACAGGGAGCAGTTACATAATAATAAAATGTTTGTTCGCTGTTATTTTCTCCCTGTCAAATAATACTCCCCGAGACAAAAAGGGGTGGCAAAAAAAACGGCCACAGACCCTCATGAAAATGAAATTTTAAAATGGGGGGCAGACGCCATAACCGGAGTTGTTGCTCGTAGGTAAATTATATACACTGCAAATCATATAAACAACAAAATTTTATGAATAAAACAATGCTGATGTGTTTTGATGTATATTTTGAACATGCTTAATGTCAAATATTTCTGTCAACTATATCTGAAAAGCAGCCAAATGCTGACCTTTTCGAGTCCTTGATGTTCTATGAGTGTTTGTTTCTAAAAAATTAACCCTCCACAGTCAAAATGTAACATAAGTAGCAAACAGTAATACCTGTGTACACACTATACAAAACTAATATATATATATAAATATATGGCAATATAAATAATTATTGACACCATCTATCTATTTGCCTTTATAAAGGGGAAAAAAATTGAGTATCTGTACTATTAACCTAGTAATAAATAAAATATTATAGGTTTAAATATCTGAATATCTTATAGGATTAAGTACATTTCATATAGACTAGAAACAAGTAAAAATAAACGTATCCCTGAAGGCCTCCTTCACTAGTGACCTCGCCGGCCAGGAAAAACCACCTCGATGGAAACCTGTGTCCAAACCCAATGCAATAGTCACCTCGGGAGAAATACTTGGACAGTATTTAAAAAATCTAATAATAAAATTAATAATGATAAGATGTACAAAATACATATTTTGCTATTGAACTTAGTTGTTTACCAGTCAGGTTATTGGCTAGAAGTGAAGACAAAGGAAAATTAATGCCTATATACATGTACATGTATATCATATGATAAATTATAGTATTGAAATTATCGTTAATACAGTAATTTCCAACTATACTAAGGAAGCGTTGGAAATTATAATGATCTATATACAAGATATACCCGAAGTAATTTAAGCAGAGACAAGACAAAAATTGCATGGAACACAAGTGTCAAGCAGGCAAATCCTGACCTTGACCAAATTATTAATACTGTACTTTTGTTTGTGTTGTGATGAAATTTTTCTATATTTAAGCTCATACAACTAGAGGCTCCCAGGAGCCTGTATCGCTCACCTGGTTTTCAGTTCCCACAATCAAGGTAACAATGTAAGTTATACAATTGATTTTCAGTTTCTCAAACTTTCGTAGGTCAAACACCTCCAATATCTTGAACTGTTTTTAAAGTCTGATCATGTTTTATTATATTTCTTTGTTGGGATTTTTTGATAAAAAACGGTCTTACTAAGGACCACTTTCGACACCAGTTTTGAAGTCGAGACGTCATTTTGTAAATGGCAGTCAACAAACAATTTTCAACATCAGTTTTGAAGTCGCAACATCAATATCTATTTGGAAATCAAATTTCATTGAAATCGGACAATGTTGAATTTTCCCGCCTTTTTGGCGGCCATTTTGAAAATGGCGGTCAAGGAACAATTTTCAACACCGTGTTTGAACTTGCAACATCAAGATCTATTTGGAAACCAAATTTCATTGAAATCTGACAATGTTGAATTTTCCCGCCTTTTTTGGCAGCCATTTTGAAAATGGCGGTCAAGGAACAATTTTCAACATCAGTTTTAAACTTGGAACATCAAGATCTTTTTTTAAACCAAATGTCATTGAAATGGGACAATGTTGAATTTTCCCAGCTTTTTTGGCAGCCATTTTGAAAATGGCGGTCAATGAACAATTTTCAACTTCGGTTTTGAAGTCGCAACATCAATATCTACTTGCAAACCAAATTTCATTGAAATCGGACAATGTTGAATTTTCCCGCCTTTTTTGGCGGCCATTTTGAAAATGGC
>MJUU01014617.1:7550-30977 GCA_002080025.1 Modiolus philippinarum | reverse complement strand
GAGCGATACAGGCTCTTGAGAGCCTCTTGTTAATTTTTATTTCAAAAACTGTAACAGACAGAGGTAAAGTGTATATTGGAAAAATGTTATGCATATCAAGATCCACCCACTCTGAAATTTTGAAGAAAATCCAAAAGCCTTTGTAGGAGTTATTGCCTCTGTTTCACCGATCTTTTATTTTTCATTACTATAAGGTAATTGTGTCGCCCTTTAAATTCTGTTTTCAAATCTTCATTGACTAACATTTTTTCTTTTAAGTTGCAGAGAAATTTCCTGCTATCACTTCATAAAAATTATTTATTCCTTTCATAATAAAGAGCAAAAAAGTGTTTTGTACGTTTTTTTAAACAATTTTAGCTCACCTGGCTATGCCAGGGTGAGCTTTTGCAATCACTTTGCGTCCGTCGTCCGTCCGTCCGTAAACTTTTCATTCAAAGATCTTCTCCTCTGAAACCACTGGGCCAATTGAAACCAAACTTGGCCACAATAGTCCTTGGGTGGTTCCCTTTAAAAATTGTGTCGCTCAGGTCTGTACGTCATCCAAGATGGCCGCCAGCTGGGACCAAAATTTAACATTGGACCCTATGGAAAAAACGTTTCAAATTCTTTTTCCCTGAAACTACTGGGCCAATTGGAACCAAACTTGGCCACAATAGTCCTTGGGTGGTCCCTTACAAAAAGGTTGTTTTTTTTTAGGTCCGCCCGATTTCCAAGATGGCCGCCAGAGGGAAACATAGTTTTAACATTGAACCCTATGGGAAAACACTTTCAAAGATCTTCTTCTCTGAAACTACTGAGCCAATTGGAACCAAACTTGGCCACAATATTCCTTGGGAGGTCCCTTACAAAAAAGATGGTTTTTAGGTCCGCGTGATTTCCAAGATGGCCGCCAGCGGGAAACATAGTTTTATCATTGGACCCTATGGGAAAACATTTTCAAAGATCTTCTTCTCTGAAACTACTGAGCCAATTGGTACCAAACTTGGCCACAATAGTTTTTGGGTGGTCCCTTACCAAAAGGTGTTTTTCAGGATCGCACTACATTCAACATGGCCGCCAGCGGGGGACATAGTTTTAACATTGGACCCTATGGGAAAACACATTCAAAGATCTTCTCCTCTGTAACTACTGGGCAAATTGGAACCAAACTTGGCCACAATAGTCCTTGGGTGATCCCTTACAAAAAAGTGTTTTTAAGGTCTGCGCGAATTCCAAGATGGCCGCCAGCGGGAGACATAGTTTTAACATTGCAGCCTATGGGAAAACACATTCAAAGATCTTCTTCTCTGAAACTACTGAGCCAATTTGAACCATTGGCTTTATATATAAAGCTATAAATATTGGATTTATAGTTTAATTATATATATAAGGGCTCTTTAATATAAATGTCTATGTTAATCAAGGGCCAGGTGAGCGATACAGGCTCTTGAGAGCCTCTTGTTTACAAAAATATTTTCATAATCTTCACCTCATGTCACATCATAATAACTTTTGTATATAATAGTATATTGTAATAACAAGATTTATACACACGTAATCACTTCTTACGTGCACACGTGGTTGGATCAGCTCCGTACTAGTCCGCCATATTTGGTATGTGGCTTTTGGACATTAGGACCTCACCAATGTTCTTAGTTTGCACTAGGTCTAAGTTGACGTTCCGATGTTACCCGACTTGGAACATGGTATGGACACTGCTATCACCAGCCGGGGACACATTGATACAGACATATCGTCTTCAGTTGGATAACTGATCGTTCGACGACTTAGGAGCAGCCCCGCCGGAGATGAACTTGGACACTCGTACCAGCCTAACTTCGACCCTGACACCTCCAGTTGATGACCATATCTTCAGTAAGGCGGTCCGGAGTAGCTGATCAACTGTGGCCCTGAATAGAAACTTTTGTTGTTAAGAGAAAAAGACCAGCTCTAGTTGGAAGGAAGTACAACGGGCGCAATACCCCAAGTGGGTAGTCGCCGTCATAGCCCAACTACTACTAAGACTTTCATACCAATCAAATATCTTGTCTACAATCGTAATGATATATAGCCTGCATAGACTGTTGCAAAGTAGCAAAGTCTTAAATGTGTATTCATCTTACATACAAATGCTTGAGAACCACCAAATGGATTTGAACAACTGTACATGGCATGAATGCTGTTTATGAGGTGCTGACTAAGTATTATTACTTTGGTGCTTATCTGTCATCCAACATGGCCATCTGCGGGGAAATGAATTTATTACTGGACCCTATGGAAAGAGCATACAAAGAGTTTTTTTGTCTGAAACAACTGGAGTTGTTAGAACAAACTTATCACAATGTGTCTTAGATGGTCCCCTTCAAAATGGATGTCCTTCAAGTCCACACCTTATGAAATTGGCTACCAATGGGAAGCACAGTTTAATATTGGAGTACCTCCAAATAAAAGATCATTTAAAACTATTCAGCTTTTTGGAAATCAACTTTGGCACAACACTAAATACTTTTTTAAAATTGTGTCCTGCAGACCTATCCCTTATCCAATGGAAGGCAATAGGAAAAAAAGTTTATTAAAGTTGGGTCATATAACATAAAGGTTTGTTATACCTTATAATATTTTCCTTATATAAATGCATTGGGGAAAAATATCGACAATTTGTCTGTTTTATTTCTCAAACCAAAAAGCGATCTGTTGACCAGTCAACAGTTTTCAGTCTGTTGACCGACACCGATCTGTTGACCACCTGCCTTATTTTGATTGGTTCAAAAATATCACGCCCATATCACATGATCTCCTGTCGTCTGCATAACCAAATTGGCGACATGAATTGTATTCAGATGAAATGGAGCATATTCATTGAACATGATAAGGTATAACAAAACAGTTATAGACTGTGTCCTCAAACAACAGCTGTTTTGTTTGACCCTCAGACTAAACTGTTGCACTCAGCCTTCGGCTTCGTGCAACAGTTCAGTCCTCGGGTCAAACAAAACAGCTGTTGTTTTCGGACCCAGAAAGGAAATGGGGTAAATGTCAAGGAGACAACATCCCATATCCAGGTTAAAACGACCAAAAACAAAACATCTAGGGGTCACCATATGGTCTTCAACACAGTGAGGAACCTCACACCATATAGTAAGCCCTAAATGGCCCCGAAAAGGTAAAAAAAAAAGTGAATAAATCAATGGAAACAAACCACATCCAATAACCCAAATATCCAGAAACTAAAATTTTATAAGAAGACAAGGACAAGCCAATGACCAACATATTCCTGACTTGGGACAGGCGCAAAAATTGCGGTGGGGTTAAACTCTTTTTCTTGGATCCAAACCCTCCCCCTATGTGTGGTGAATGGCTAAAAATAAATACACAAAAAGACTCACAGTAAAAATCAAACTAGAAAAAAGTCCAACTTATCAAGACGAGTACCCTTACAATGAAGTACATATACATACAGGTACTGTCCGGACAAATGTTCGCAGTTAAGGACATAATTTCCGTTTACTATGATATCAAGCCGTCTTACATATGAAATTTCTATTGAAATACCTCTAAATAGATTTGGTATAACAACATCATCAATTATGAAAGAAGAACATGATATTGTGCAATGCCAAATACTGCCAATATGAAAATTTGTTAAATTTAGTTTGAAAATGAGACCCTTAAACATATAAGTTTATTTAACTTTTTGTATAAGCCATGGTCCAGGTGAGCGATTGAATTTTATCTAAACAAGAGGCTCTCAAGAGCCTGTATCGCTCACCTGGGCCATGGCTGACACAACAAGTCAAAATAATCCCAACGTTTAAGGTTCTCGTTTTCAAGTTTGTTTATTGACTGTTTAAGGGTCTCATTTTCAAGTTTATTTATAGACATTGATGTTATATGATCCAAAAAGTATGTTCCCCATTGTGAGCTATTTTTATGGAGCGTAGACCGACTGTCACCTTTCTTGAAGAAGACCATCTAAGAATCATTGTACCTCAGTTTGGTTGCAATTGGCCTAGTATTTTCAGAGGAGATATTTGAATGATTTCCATTGAGGTCCAAGGTTAAACAATGTTCCCTGTGGGGCCATCTTGGATGTAATGTGGACATGCTGGACACATTTAACAAAGAGGACCAACTAAGGATCAATCATTGTGACCAAGTAATAACTGGCCACATACTTTCAGAGGAAAAGGTCTTTGAGATCAAAAGTTAAACTATGTAAACTGCTGGCGGTCATCTTGGAAGTGATGTAAACTTGCCAGACACTTTTTTGAAAGGGGACCAAGTCAGGACTTATGTGACAAGGTTTCGTTCTAATTGGTCGGGTAGTTTCAGAGGAGAAGATCATAAATACATTTCCCCATAGGGGCAAATGTTAAACGATGTTCCCCGCTGACTACCATCTTGGATACTATGTGGACATGCCTGGCACATTTTATAAAGGGTTCCAAGTGAGGACCATTGTGACCAATTATGATTCCAATTGGCCATGTACTTTCAGAGGAGAAAATCTTTGAAAATGTTTCCCAATAGGGTCCAATGTTAAAACAACGTTCCCCGTTGATGTGGACTTGCCGAATACATTTTTAAAAGGGGGCACATAAGGACCATTGTGACCAAGTTTGGTTCCAATTGGCCCATTATTTTCAGAGGAGAAGATTTTTGCAATATTGTAAAATTTTCGACAAAGTTCCCCGCTTGCGGCCATCTTAGATAACATGCTGACTTGCAAGTTTTTTTTTAAAGGGGATCACCCAAGGACTATTTTGACCAAGTTTGGTTCCAATTTGCCCAGAGGTTTCAGAGAAGAAAATCTTTAAATGCTCTCCCATAGGATCCAATGTTAAAACCATGTTCCCTGCTGGCGGTCAATTTGGATATGATACGGCCTTGCCAGACACATTTTTAAAGGGGCCACCTAAAGACCATTGTGACCAAATTTGGTTCAAATTGGTTCAGCGTTTTCATAGAAGAGGATGTTTGAGTGAAAAGTTTACGACGGAGGGTCAATGGACACTAAGTGATGACAAAAGCTTACCCAGGCATAGCAAGGTGAGCTTACAAAGTCAATGCGGACTTAATTCTAACTATGGAGAAAAGATATCTGCATGTAGGCAAACAGTAATATCACTGAAGGGCACAATATACATTTACAATATACATTTTTTTTGGCTTTACATTAAGTTCATATTGGTTATTTGTTCTCTATCAGTTTTTGAACATCTTTGAATTAATGGTCTTCCAAACGTTTAGATTTTATCTGCACTGAAGAGACATAAGTTGTCGAAATGCGTATATGCAGAAAATAAATTCACAGTAACCTCGGTATTTAGTTACATAAAAAATTATTATAATGTAAAACTAGGTAAAGATTATGAAAGTATTTTTGCAAAAAATTATGAAAATTTGTACAAAAACACCTTTTTAGCTCACCTGGCTATGCCAGGGTGATCTTTACCATCACTTGGCGTCCGGCGTCTGTCGTCCGTCCGTCGTAAACTTTTCATTCAACATCTTCTCTGAAACCGCTGGGCCAATTGGAACAAAACTTGGCCACAATAGTCCTTGGTTGGTCCCCTTTAAATGTGTCCGACAAGTCGGCACGCCATCCAAGATGGCCGCCAGTGGGGATCTTTGTCGAATATGGACCCTTTATTCAAAGATCTACTCTGAAACTACTGGGCCAATACAGGACTTTCGAGATAGGAACTCTCGTGTAATTGAAGGCGGAAACGATCGCCTCGGATACCAGTAATGCTAGGTTTACACCGCTGATCAGACCAACTCGATCAACTCGACCATGCTGTTTTATCCCGATCAGCGTCATGAAATTCATTGATCGAGCTTTCTCACGATGTCCACTCGACATTTACCCGATTATACACGACTAACACTCGACCATTCTCGATCTCTTTACGATTCATGTACGACTTATGCTCGGCCCTCATTCGACTAAGTAAACTTCGTCAGATTGAGCCAGATCATAGCCCGATGTGTGTTTGATTAACTAGACTTGATTTGGAGAAGATCGTGAAATGGTCGAGTGTGCTCGAGTTTTGTCCTGTTAGTACGTTTGTATATGTGTGGATAAAACGTGAAAATCAGGGAACAGTTCAATATGGTGATAGAGCAGCAAAATTGGTGGCGCGTATGGCTGATGTTTCAAGGAAAAGATGATAATTGTTATAGATATAGAGTAGTAGAGAAGGCGGATCTGATACAGAAGGCGCGTATTTTGGGGTTAGACAAAAGCAAATGCTTCAAAGTTATCATTATAGAGGAATGGATGTTCGCTTTCACATACTTGCAGGTCATCCTCCTCATCATGCGTCAGAACACGACTGTGCGATTTTCCTGTCATTACATGTAGGGCTACAGAAGAATATTATCACATGATATTTACAGTAGATTTACAGTAGTTTCCGTATATAGCTTTAAACCTGCTTTCTGTATAAAAATCTGGTTTTTAGAAAAGCTGATGCCCGTTGTCTACATCATTTGCCCTTCTGATACATGTTACAAATGTTCGAAATCTCATTTTTCTTATGTCATTTAGCTTGAATCAAATATTGTGATAAGAGTATCAACGTACCTGCTCAGAAGAAACAATATTTTATTTTTGAATTCATGTGTTCTGGAATGTGTATATTGGGTCCATCTTGGATTCAATTTCAAATTCTGTCAGAATAGCTAGAAGATTGGATTTAAGCCCTCTGCACGTCATCCTTTAATTCTACTAGTAGCATGTACAATCTGATATTCTTTTATACAATCCTGATATACTGAGCAAAGATCTTAAAGTATGAACCCACGGCTGGAATAATTAGATCCAATCTTAAGAATTTGTAACAATAGTCCTTGGTTGGTTTCCTTCAAAGTTTGTGATTTTTATTTTCCTTTCTCATCCAAGATGACCACCAGCTGAGACTTGACACAGTTTGCAAGGGAGTCTATGGGAAATATGCATTCAGAAGTCTTCTCGAAAATCAACAAAAGTATAGTGTAGCCCCTTTTAGAACAGTTGCATTGATGTTGTTCACACCTCTTCCAAGGTGAAAGCCAGTGGAAACAACATCATATTGATTGCCTCTAGTGATCAGGAGGACATCGTCCGGGCTGGGATTAATATAGCCCAGGTCCAGGTCTTGTCCAGGTCGATCACTATACAGGATTAGTACTAAGTGTCTTAATAAGGTATCCTAAGTAACGACACAATTTCAGTTCGTGCCAATTAGTCATGTAAACATGGACCATGAATGATTGATAAATTGAATATTTTACCGTTCACGTTATAACAAGGACAAAAGTTAGTTTAATTTTTCAATAAAATTTGTGACCAATCAGCTTTGCTTTGGCACACTTGGAACTCGGCCATTTACCGGGCCGTGCTCGATTACCCTATTCAGGACATGTTCTGTGGAACACTGAGTGGCATAGAATGTACAGAAGTAGAACATTCGATATGGAGATTATGGTGGCATAGTTTTGGAGATAGCGATTTTAATCGTTAAATCTCTCAACTCATTGGACAATTTAAGAATGTATACATTATAGTAATTAAAAAATTACACAATAACATACTGGGAACACAATTAGTTTCTTNCTCATAATTATGAGATATTATCTCATAATTATGAAATAATATCTCATAATTATGAGATAAGATCTCATAATAATGAGATAATATCTCATAATTATGAAAAAGAATCTCATAATTATGAGATAATATCTCATAATTATGAGATAATTATCTCGTAATTATGAGATAAATATCTCATAATTATGACTTATTATCTCATAATTATGAGATACTATCTCATAATTATGAGATGTTATCTCATAATTATGAGATAATTATCTCATAATTTTGAGATACTATCTCATAATTATGAGATATTATCTCATAATTATGAGATATTAACTCATAATTATGAGATATTTTTTTCTTCATGTGGCATCAATACGCTTCCGTACAAAGGTTACCATCCGCTCCTCTCCTGATCAAGCCACATTTTTTGAGACACAGGTTTAAAATTATCTCCCTTAGAGGTAAGATTTTCAGTATGATTTATTGTAAAAATTAAAGATCATGTATAATATCCAATAATGTCAAAACTAAAAAAAAATATTTAATTCAAGGAAAATGAACACTCAAAATTAAAGAAACATTATAAATGCTTGAAATTTTGCAAAGCTGAGGAATCGCTACACACTTTAAGTTTTATATAAGAAATATGATTTTAAGTATTGTGATTGGATGCAGCCAAGTCCAACTGCAGCTAATCAAATTCGCGGATTTGATGGTTCAGAAATGCAGCTTGATCTGCCAAGGAGCGGATCGTAACCCTTGGCTAGCGAAGATGACATTCCTCTAGCTCCATATACAGGTTGCATATAATTCAGCTTAAATAACGTAATCCTTACCTTAGCAAATTAATAATTTGTAATCACTTCCAAGAAAAGACATGGACGCCTGATATCTTTATATGGTTTGACTCGCAAACAGCCTATGACTTGGGCATTTGTCCTCCTCGTTCTTTAACAAATTCAAATTCAAATTCAATGTTTATTGTCATTAAACTTATACAGTTTGTGGCATATCAAACAAACAAATACAATATATATACAAGCAAATATTTAAGAGTCCTCTGTCCTTAACTGAACTGAAAAGGAATATTACATTCTTTACGTAATAGGGTATAAATAACAGTGTATTCTGCACGATTCTGTTGAATTGACATGAAGATTTTACAGGTAAACTACTAATGTGGATCTCAACTATAATGATTAATGATTCTTCGCCAGTTTCGACCTATATTTTACTTTCGTAGTGCAACGGTGATTTACCAGTCGCCTAGGCTTCTACAGCTAGCCGATAGTTTGGAAGCGAGAACTGTTTGACCAATTGCGTATCGTTATCGTTTTTTTCTATGCTTTTTTTGATTGTTTTTTTTTTATTTTGTTATTTTGATTTTGTTTTTTTTTTTGTTTTTTTTTTGTTTTTGTTTTTGTTTTTTGTTTTTTGTTTTGCTTTTTTGTTTTGTTTTGTTTTTTTTTTTTTGCTTTCCTTGTCAACAATAATATGGTCTTTGTGTTAGTAATTTTCCTGTCTTGGAATTGTTACACTATAGGAACGGAACAGGAAAACGAGAGGTTTTGGTATCCATTGTAGGTGTTTCTTGTTATCTCCATTACTACTTATAGGGCCTGTTCGTCTTGTTCAATTTTGATACTTCCATGTCATAAATTGCACCGAAACTTACGATTATATCGAAAATATTTGACGTTTCAAATTTTGACGTCGTAAACCCTATACGTCATTTTTTTCGAATCGTAATTTTGTCATGATGTGTTCGGTACATTTGACGAGACTTATATACCCTACATTTAATCCTGTCGAATTTAATTTTTTTTTTGCACCCAAAAGTAAGATTTGTTACTTTAAATTAATTACTTATAAAATTTTGAAATTTATGGTATCTCGTGGATATTATATACCGTTTTGTTGGTTTGGTAAGAAACTCGAGGTTTATTTACATTCATCTACTTGATATAAATTACAAAAGGAAGTACGGATGAAAGTTCGAACAAAAATACAAAAATACCAAGTTGCATTGTTTTTTTTTTCATTCTGTACAAATCTGGAAAATGTTATTGTGGTAGTCTTTTAATCGGCTGTATGAATCCTAATAAAATAAATCATTAGCACTGAAACACCGGTCATAGCGTCAACTAAATTTTATTGCAGGTTATGTTTTAGTAAAACTGTGTTATATGTTTTTCTGCTATAATATGTTGTATTTGTTTGATCTAAAATGGATGTAAGTTGCAAATTGATAAATAAACAATGAACGGATATGGATTAAATGCACATAAAACAAAGTCTTTATAAATACATGGTAGAACCCAGCAAAGGAACAGCGCTTGTATTCTGCTTCAACATCTTGCAGTCATTGTGAGGAATCCGACAGCACTTCCAGTGCTTTGATTTTTTTTAGTTAACACAAAGTCTGATGCAAAATATAAAGTAGTTTTAAATTAATTATTTTAAGATAATATTTCAATAATTATTGGACACTACCAGTCTTTATACTAGATCCTGATTAAAAGAAAGATTTTTTTATTATTTGTTTATATTCTATCCCTTTGATTTCTTGTGCATTTTTTACTTTCACTTCTCTGACTGATATCATCACAATTAATTTTTACTAGTGAATCTAAACTTCGAAAAAGGCGGTTCAAATGGGGTTTCAGTAAAAAGATTGTTCGCCAGCTTTTCAATTTTTTTTCTTAAATCTGCATGGAATTGAAAAAAATATATATATAAAAGGATGCAATTCCAAACCCGAATCCATCCTTTGGATAAGAAAACTAATCCATCTTTGTAGGTAGTCATACAGTAAAATATAAATGTAAGATCTTCTTCAAATAAGCAATGAAGGAATAGGGAGTAAAAGCAAATGAGACAAAATCTCCACAAATACGTGGGAAAACAAGCAATGGAACAACGCTTTTATTGTTGTTCTTCATCTTGAAGTCACCATGAGGCCCTCAACAATGAGCCAATGCTCATACCTCATAGCAAGTTCAAGACGGCCCCTAGCACTGGTTAAAGCGAAATCCATTGCTGGATGTCGAGCAAAGCTACATCCATGTTTATTATACCATGGAACTTATTCAAACTTTAACCAGAATACTACAAAATTACAAAATCGAAAAAGGAATTGTTTTTCAATATTCACAAAGATTTACACTGGTTAAGCCGTTTGAAAAGGTATAAAAATTTTGATACATTGTGAATGTTCTATTAAAAATGTTTTTTTTTTTTCTGATTACATTATGATATAAATATTTTAGATATGGTATGTAACCTTCGTTACGTGATGTTTTACTTAACTCTGAATATATAAATTAATTGCCAGAAAAATGTCTAATTATATAGAGTGCAGCGTGTCCAATTCCTCAGGTCGTCTTTGATTCGTATGACTTGATTTTTAGAATCATTAAAACTACGACTTTTTAGGAAAAAAAGCACCAGTATGGAACCGTACAAAACAGCGATAAACTTATTTCAATTTTCAATGCTAACAACATGTATACGACGATATCCTAACTTTTGAAAATCTCCAGTTTGTAAGATTATGTCGACCTCATTACCCACAAGAACTGAAAGCTTATTCGGAAAACTATGATTCCAAATACTGCCTTTTCTTGATCAAACGGAGGAGGTTTTACCTTGAAAAAGTATTATCTTGTAAAAAGACAAATCTACGTACTAATAAGTTTTCAATTAAAGTAAAAAAAATCACTTTACATTACACACAAAGCAATTATATTTATTTTTTCAATGAATTTCATGTAGTTTTTAAATAATTTCATGAAGTACATTCTTTATAAGTAGCCATATATATTGTTCTTACTTTCATCAACAGATCAAATGAAAACCTCCCCAGGCCATGACAGATTGTTATACAATATTATTGCAGTTAGAGTTGAGATATGTGTTATGGTCTCATGTTCATTTACTCCATATGCTTTCGTAAAATAGTATTTATTGGACATTTCAAAAGAACAATAATTATTTAAGTTATTTAAATGAGTTGACAATAACAAGTCTGTATTTATTAATTTACAAAAATTGTGCTTTTGGAGCTATATCAATAGGTCAGTTTCTTACACCTATTGATTACTGAAATTGCTAAATTGGTTAAAAAAGTACGCCGTTAAAATCATAGACAATGGACAATTAAATTAAGATTTGTGATAAATAACTAAATATCCAAATTATTGTAAATTTAATTTCTGCATATGGTCATTTTCTCTTCGGTGCAGATAAATTCTAAACATTTGAAAGACCATAAACTCAAAGATGTTAAAAAACACTAAAAGAGAAAAAAATAATCACATATGATCTAAATGGAAAGACAAAATCAGCTTAGGAAAGAGCTTTGCATGAGGGAGATACTCCTTAGATTTCAACAAAATGTACAAAAATTTAGATATTGGAAGTTTCCATATAAAATAGTGATATTCCAAATCAAAAGGAATTATTGTAATTTCATTATTACTAATTTCCCTTTTCTTGATGTCAACATTCCTGTAGCTCCATCTAAGGGGTACATATTTATCCCGACTGTTACAATTCTGTTCTACCCTTGACAACTTAAATAAACGTAACCTTACTATCACATCCAAACTTTTATAACAGGGTTACAGTTTTCCTAAATTATTAAACCACTTTTAAGAAATTTTACAGAAGATATGATCATTTGATATCTACATATGGTGTGACTCACACGCATTTTATTACAAAGGACAGTTCTCTTCCTCGATGTTAAGAAAATGATGTTAAAATGTCTGAAACTAATGAAAAATCAGAAAACTGGGACGTAACTACATTCTTCAGGAAATAGTAGATATCGACGGGATACTCTACACTCTTCCGTTAAATTGGCTTTAGGATAAATTCACCTGAAGATTTTACACTTATACAGTGATACTACAGATGTCTACTGAAACCGGTTTAACCCTACTGCTGGCTTTTGTTAGTGCTGGTACCAAGTCCGGCTGTCCCGAGTCCCTGTCATTATTAACGTTTGTCTCTTGTCTTTCATTTGTTTTTTTTTGTAGTGCAGTTCGCCTGTGCATTGTGGCTTGTGGTAGTAATTTTCGGCCATTTTTGGTGTTAACTGTTCAGGGATGTTCATTCATGTCTGAATTGTTGTGGCCAGCTGGGCCCCTGGAAGATGAAAGATGGTAGCCCAGCTGTACATTCAATGAGCCCAGCGCTATGTGTCTAACAATAAATGTCAGAAATTTTGGTAGCTAGCTGGGCTACTGGTTCAAAATTATTAGTAGCCCAGGCAGAATTTTAGGGGCCGTGGGCTACTGGGCCCCTGGGAAGGTTCATCCCTGCTGTTATGTTTGTAAGGTATTCAAACGACATGAAATGGCAAGTCAACCAAGATTTCAAGGATATTAATATTAATTTTTGTAAAACTCGAAGTATAGACCTGTCATCATGGCCCAGTTCTAATCCGATTTTATTATTGCTCATGGTTGGTTTGGAAATCTGCATATATATACGACAAATTCAAACATGTTAAAGATTACATGTATGCCCCTGCAACGTCAGCAAAATCATGTTTCCATTGAACAAAGGATTTGAAAAAAAACATACAAAAACAAAAACATCAAAATACCGAAAGATTTCTGCGGATGGTTATTTCAATAGGTAATATCACTTCAGTGAAAATAAAATTAAACGTCTTGAAGATCAAATTATTAAAGAAAAAACAGTCCATTAGTAATACAAAATGAAATACCGAAGTTGCATAAAACAGTAAATTTCGTTATGCTGTACACGTGTTTCAAGGAGTAACCTCTCATCAGCAGCATTAAAATCAAATAATATGGAAAGCCATATTCCAAAAGTAGTCAAAAAGAAGTAACTCTATAATAACGTAACTATGGACAGAAAAAAAGAAGTAACTCCATAATAACGTAACTATGGACAGAGCTTTTGCGTGTTGAAAACCTCCTTTGATGAATACATAGGCAAACGAAAACCGAAGGAAGAACGAGGAAAGGGGAATTTTGAAATCTCAAATCCAAAACCACGGCAATTCAAATTTCTTTGATGAAACTGATAATCAAACTTGCAACACATATTATGATGATGACATAATGATGACTGTGATGTTTACGATACAGGTCTTCTTCATAGACTAAAACAACTTTGTTCAACAGTAATTTATTTAAATTGAACAACATTTCATTTGAAATAAAAATAGTTGTAATATTTTTAAGAGAAACATGACGATCAATGTATAAATATCGAATTTATGTCCATATTTTCGGGAAAATCAAACAAATCAGCCTGTCCATCTTTTTGAGGGGCTTGATTTCATGCATTTTGAATATCATAATCGGAGAGAAAACAAATTTTTTGGTGTTTAAGCTAAAATATAATTATTTTTGTCACAAGTGACGTCACAAATAAAGACAAAATGTTTGTTTACTAAATACTTGCTAGACAATTAAACAATTATCTAGTTTATCTATTTTTATGCTTTGAAATGCCCGGAATCGTAACATTTTCCATTTTCCATTTGTTTTCATTTTCTACTAATTGACCTTTGACCCAAAAATGTCTCCTTTGTGTACTACATTTGATTTTTACGACAAAATGTCCATGATATAAGCTTTTCAAAAGGTATAGATATGGAATAGGGTATTTGGGTCATTTAAATCTTCAAAAATTCTGATCTCTGTCGCTCTACAATCAGCTAGTGAACATCTCCGAAGAACAACCAGTCCATTAGTAGAGACATTTGCTCAGTAGTTACAAAATAACAAAATACCAAAGTTACTGTGAATTCATTTTCTGCAGATGGCCATTTTGACAAATTATGTCTCTTCAGTGCAGATTAATTAAAAAATGTGGAAATCCATAAACTGAAAAATGTCGTTGACAACGATAGGAACTCGGGATAGCCGGAGTTTGATGGTAGATTTTTTAATTTCCCTTTTCTCCGTTTTGCTCCAGTTATCGTTTCCCGATAACTGACCAGGTGATAAAATACAAAATCAACTCGTAACAACAAGGGATGTCAAACTCATAATTTATATAGCACAAAAGAGACACAAAAACATAATTGAAATACAAATAAAAGTAAACACATAAAAAGAGAAGAGGAAGTGCCCGAAAAAGTGTGTATCACCTTGCCTGAAAACAGATGTTATTTGGCAACTTGCAATATATCTAAATTTTAGAAAATTGAGTCTAAAACTAAAGAGTATCTCGCTTTTGCATAGTTCTGTCCTTAATTTTTTTGAATTTCTTTGTATATTCTATTGGTAATTTGTTCTCTATCAGCTTATACACATATTTTGGTATTTATGAATTTCCATTTGTTTTCAGTTGATATGATCTGTTTTTTTTTTTTTTTTTTTTTTTTTTTTTTNGGGGGGGGGGGAGTTTGTGCTATTTTTTTGTTTGTTTGTTTTTTGTTTTAGTTTTGCTTTATTTCTATTTCTTTATTTTCCTCTCAATGTGCGAGGGAGAAGCATGCGACTGTTCCTCAAATTAAAATAAGCAATGAGCATGATTTTACAGAAAAATTTATTACTAATATAAATACATATAAATAAAAACACAAAAAAGGAAACATAGTAAAAAGAATATAATATCTTAGACCGTTTTACTTATTTTTCAGTTATATATGCACCAGAAATAACCTCATAAGGTCTTGAATATCTGAACTTATCAACACATACCAATCAAAAAGATGAAAAACATGACTATCTTACCTTGTCAATAGATGCAAATTAAAAAGATGAAAAACATGAAGATCAGACCTTAACAAAAAGTACCAATCAAGAAGATGAAAAACATGAATACCTGACCTTATCAATAGATGACAATCAAAAAGATGAAGAACATGACTATCTGACCTGATCAATCGCTATCAATCAAAAGATAAAAATCATGACTATCTGACCTGATCAATATGCACAAATCAAAAAGATGAAAATCATGACTATCTGACTTTATCAAAATATAATAGCAAAAAGACGAAAAACATGGCTATCTGACCTTATCAATACATACCAATCAAAAGATAAAAACATGACCTTATCGTTAGATGCAAATCAAAAAGATGAAAAACATTAAGATCAGACGTTATCAAAAGGAACCAATCAAGAAGATGAAAAACATGAATATTTGATCTGATCAATAGATACCAATTAAAAAGACGAAGAACATGATTATACGACCTTATCAATAGATGCAAATCAAAAAGATGAAAAACATGAAGATCAAACCTTATCAAAAGGTACCAATCAAGGGGATGAAAACATGAATATCTGACCTTATAAAAAGGTACCAATCAGGAAGATGAAAATCATGACTATCTAACCATATCAATAGATGCCAATCAAAAAGATGAAAATCATGGCTATCTGACTTTATCAATCGATATCAATCAAAACAATGAAGAACATGACTAGAAGACCTTATCAATAAATATCAATTAAAAAGATGAAAAACATGATTTTCTGGCCTCATTAATAGATAACAATCAAAAAGATGAAAAAATGACCATCTGACCTATCAATAGATACTACGGATGGAGAACATGACTATCTGACCTTATGAATAGATGCCAATCAAAAGATGAAGAACAATAACATCTTGCCTATTCAATATATACTGATCAAAACTATGAATAAAAAGACCATTTTGACTAATTCATATCAATAAATACGTGTGAGATGAAAACCTGACTATCTGGTTTAATAAATGATCAATAAATGTAAAAAAGATGAAAAACATGATTATCTGGCCTAATCAATGGAAACCAATCGAAGAAATGCAACGCAAGACCATTTTGCCTTATCAATACATGCATACACCAATAACAAAGATAATATTTGGCCTATTCAGTATATATAGAGATCAAATATTTAAAATAACAGGACTATTTGGCATTATCAATATATATCTTCCAACAGATGAATTAAAAGATTATGGGGCTTATCAATATATCCAATCAAAATGGTGAAAAACAATAATATCTGGCCTGATAAATATAAACCGATGAAAAAGATGAGATGAGAGACCGTTTGTCCGAATCAATATACTTTAATCAAAAAGATGAAAAACATGACTATCTAGCTTTATTAATGTAAAAAAGACGAAAAACATGATTTTTGGGGGCCTAAACAATGAGAGCCTATCAAAAACATGAAAAGCAAGACCATCTGCCTTAATCAATATATACAAATCAATAATATAAAAACAACAACAATATATATAAAACGATCAAAGGGATTAATAACAAGATAATATAAATCAATCAAAGACATGACTGTCGGGCTGTAGCAATATATACAAATCAAAAAGATGAACAAAATGACTGGTCTAATCAAATTATACCAAACAAAAACATGAAAAACAAAATTATTTTGTCTAATAAATGTATACAATTCAAAAACATGAAAAACAAAACTCTCTGGTATGATCTATGTATACCCATCAAAAACATGAAAAACAGGACTATCTGGCCTCATCACTTTAAACCAATCAAGAACATAAAAAACAGGACTATCTGGTCTCATCAATATAAACCAATCAAGAACATAAAAAACAGGACTATCTGGGCTGATCAATGTACACCAAACAAAAACTTGAAAAACAGGACTATCTGGGCTAATCAATATAAACCAATCAAAGACATGAAAAACAAGACTATCTGAGCTAATCCATGCATACCAACCTAAAACATAAAAAACAAGACCATTTGGGCTAAACAAATAGATACCAATCAATTTATGAAAAACAAGACTATCAGGGCTAATCAATGTATACAAATCAAAAACACGAAAAACATGACTATCTGGGCTAATCAATGAAGACAAAGCAAAAGCATGAAAAACAGGACTATCTCGGCTAATCAATGTACACCATTCAAAAACATGAAAAACAGGAGCATCGGGGGTAATCAATGTAACCAATCAAAAACATGAAAAACAAGACTATCTGGCCTAATTAATGAAAACAAATCAAAAGCTTGAAAACAAGACTATCAGGGCTCGTCAATGTAAACCATTCAAATAAAAAAAACAGGGCTATCTGGGTTAATCAAAGTAAACCAATCACAAACTTGAAAAATAAGACTATCTGGGTTAATCAATGTATACTAACCAATAACATGAAAAACAAGAATATCTGGGCTAATCAATGTAAACCAATCAAAAACATGAAAAACAAGACTATCTGAACAAATCAATGTAAACAAATTAAAAACATGAAAAACAAGACTATCAGGGCTAATCAATGTATACCAATAAAAATCATGAAAATCAAGACTATCTGGTCTAATCAATGTATTCCAATAAAAAAACATGAAAAACAAGACTATATGGGTTAATCAATGTATACCAACCAAAAACATGAAAAACAAGACTATCTGGGCAAATCAATGTATACCATTGAAAAATATGAAAAATTTGTATCAGATCTATTTGTTTTCATTTTTGACAATATATATTTACATTTCATTTAAGGATTCTCGCTGGTCATGTTTTGGTATTTCTGTTAGATTTTCGGACTTTCTGGTTTTATCCATTCAAAGCATTGGATTTTATTTTTTTTTTTTTTGCTAACGAACCAATATTTTCTTTGATAATTTCATTGTATTCACCTTTAGCAGCATTCTGAAGAATTTTCATTATATCCTATTTACTTTTTCTCATTCATTAATGGATAAATATAAACAATGCCTTAGTTTAAGCATATGGAAATTCAGAAGAGTTCAGTTTCCCGCCAAATTTTTAATCACTCACATATCAAAAACGAAATCAGCAACCTATGAAATTTACGCTGAAATTACTTCTTTTTTAAAAAATAACATTTATTCTAAATCCTATTTAATTTTAAACTGACAAGCGAACATTCTTAAGTTATTAAAGTAAACCCCCAATCCCGAATATGTTTTTCTTAAACAATGTCCCTTTTTCAAAAGAATTCAGTAATGTATGTAGATTTTTTTTTCTTACTTTTTCTATGAATGAATAAAATACATTTCTTGTATTATTTACAGGTTTCAACAAATAATATTAAAAAAAAAGAAAAATTCGAATCCAAAAAGATGCAACGAAAATAAACATATTTTTGTATAATATTCAATAGGTGCATTTAATGTTAGTCATTTCTCCGCACACAATGCAACATACGTATAGACACTGTACATGATTAAACAGGGATTATATTGGAATGAATGTTTATTTAGAAAACAAAAATATACGCTATTTTAAAATTATTTTATTTCCGTTTTATCATAACTGATTTAGTTTTTTGGTCGTAATTGGGGTAATATAAACAGTACCAAGTAGAGACGTCAATAGCCGAAATTCAAAAGGTAAAAAGAAATAGCAGTTGCTAAACAATTGAATTAAAAAATAAAAAAGTAATCTTATAAATCATATAAAATAATTCCAATAATTAAAATCACAACAATTACTGTTTAATTCAGAAAATACCTTTCTGTTTACAGATCAAGCAAAAGCATAAAAAATATGACGCGATTAGCAGAAGCAGGTACATTGTTATGATTGTTTAATTCAACTTAGAATAAGTAGGTTTCTCTATATCTGCGTAAGTGATATGGATTCACAAGATGTTGGGACTGAAAAATTACGAGCGAGTTTAGTAACCATTCAAGCTATACAGGAAAATTTTTGTGTAAATGAAATACATCTTTATCAAGGGATCAAATATATATTTACTCTGAGTGGGGTAAAAACAAAATGTCAAGAGCAATATTGTCCAAAGAACTTTATTGCCTTCTTCAATAATATCTGAAAATTCATTTTGTTTTGTTTAGGGGTTTTCATTTTTTACCATTATATCTGAAAATTCATTTTTGTTTTGTTTAAAGATTTTCATTTTCTACCATTTTATCTGAAAATTTATTTTTGTTTTGCCTAAATAACTTCAATGTCTTCTGCAATTCATTTTCGTTTTGTCTAAAGAACTTCAATGTCTTTTACCATTATATCTGAAAATTCTTTTTTGTTTTGTTTAAAGAACTTCAATGTCTTCTACCATTATATCTGAAAATTTATTTTTGTTTTGTTAAAAGAATTTCATTGTCTTCTACCATTAGGAGACGTCCATTTGGATCTGGGGGGGGAGGGGGGAAGGCTGGCAACTTTTGTAATTTTGTAAATAAATATCTTCGCCCCAGATAAGTTGAAAATAAATAATCTTTCCTGGTTACACTTGAAAATAAATATTCAGTCCACTCCTGAACAGAGACCAATATTGTTATACAAGAAAATAAATAATCTGGCCTCCTAAGGGTTGGAAATAAATATTATAACCAGAATGGAGTTACAAAATAATTAATCTAACCTTTCCAAATNGTCGTCCCCTTATATCTGAAAATTCACCTTGTTTCGTCTAAAGAACTTCGTTGTCTTCTACCATTATATCTGAAAATTCACATTGTCTTGTACCATTATATCTGAAAATTCATTTTTTTTTGTTAAAAGAACTTCATTGTCTTTTACCATTATATCTGAAAATTCTGAAAATTCATTTTTTTTGTTAAAAGAACTTCATTGTCTTTTACCATTTTATCTAAAAATTCATTTTTTTTTTGTTAAAAGAACTTCATTGTCTTTTACCATTATATCTGAAAGTTCATTTTTTGTTAAAAGAACTTCATTGTCTTTTTGTCTTTTACCATTATATCTAAGAATTAATTTTTTTGTTAAAAGAACTTCAATGTGTTCTAGTATTACATCTGAATAAAAGAACTTCATTTTATCTGAACGTTTAGCTGGGTTAATTCTGATTTGTTTGAGTCTTCTGCCATTTTTCCAAAAATTGTATGGTTCGTTGTAGTCTCAGTGCCTTTTGTCATTTTTCCCCGACATTTGGGTAGGTTCAGTTTTGTTTTGCCTGAATTTCGTCAGTGAATCCTGCAGCTTTTTCCGAAAAGACGGAATAGTTGTTAGTGTCAAGATTGGATTAATGAGCGAACTCGTGAATACAGCAAGAGAGGCGGTGAATCGGAAAACTCTACAGTTTTCAGACAGAAACAGCTTACCCATTTTCTGATTGTTGACTAAAACCATGTAAGGGACTAAGCAGGAAAAATACAACGATACCCTAATAAGAATCATATAAAATGGTTTGTTGCGATTACAATTACCCGTGTTTTGAGAATGCTTGCCAAGGACCACATCTTTCTTTTTCTGCGTAAGGTTTGCATGGTGAGTTTCTTTTGGAATGTTATCTTTGGTGATCGTGTAGGACCCATGCAATGAATTCAGCCCCTCTTCCATAATCAGACTCGTAACTCTACTGTTATGTTCTGTTGCATCAGTTGTCGATTCTACATCGCAATGAAATCCCGTACTCGTGCTGGCAACTTGAACATCCTCGATCTCATTCCTCGGACTTTTAGATGATGTTAAAGCACCAACCTTGTTTCTTGAAATCTTCCGTTGTCTGTTTTTCGATGTTGTGCTTTTATTTAAGCGAAGTTTGATATTTCTCCGTCCAATAACTAAAAGGGATCCCGTGTTTGAAATGATGATTCCAACGATGAAAGCGACAGACACTATGTTGTACAATTGGCGTATGTTAGTCATTTGTCCACGAAACACAACCTCCACTGTGCATTCTTCGTATGCTTCATCTGTTGATCTTCGCCAAAGTGAGAGTGGAATGACACTAACAATGATAATCCCAGAAAGCCATACTGTCACAGCACTGACAACGGCAAACTTTGCGGTGATGATTTTTCGACATTTAAGTGGGAACAGGAGATAGCAGCACTGCACGAATGATATCCACATCAGCATTAATCCTGTGACAATGATTGATACAGAACTGCCGCTTTGTATCCAAGCACACACACCATAGATTTGCCAAATGAAAGTCTTGTTCATGTACATTGTTAAAGAAACCAGCATCATATGTATGGCGGAGAGGAGGTCCCCTATTCCAAGAGATATATACAGGATGTTGATCGGAATTTCTTTGTCTTTCCTGGGCATCAAACAGTAGACTGCAACCACCAATCCATTCAGTAGAATGATTAAAGAGCTCTCTACTACTGCAACAGAAAACACTGCTATTCTAGCATCATTTGAGTATAATACAGTACAGTTTTCTTCCGTAGAATTCATATTTAAAATGTCTGGTTATTTATCATTTAGCTCTATTAATGTACAGTGTAAGGCACTAAATAATATTGATATATGCTAGTTGTTATATAACTACAGAAAAAAGTTGTCATGGTATTTTTGCTTTGACGATGAACACTGGACTGGTGAAGAAAGGTGCAATTATAAAGCATTAATTAATATATGTGTGAACCTTATTTACAAGGATATGAAAAGATTTTTATAACGTCATATGTTTAGATGACATCTGGGAACATTGTATGTATATCATTATAAAACCATGCGGCTGTTCTTTTATAGAATATAAAATAAATTTCTTTCACTTTATCATTAATGATATACATAAATACAGATTGCTATCAATCTCTGTTGACTTCCATCATTAGAGAAGGTACTTATTATTTAACAAAACCTATAATCATTTGTACATCCACAAATAAAACAGCAAAAAAAAACAAAACAGCCCAAATTAAATTCATTACGACAAGCAGCTAAGGGGTTTGATATTTTTTTAAAAAGGGTAGTTGCTTAACACCTATATTACTTACTTCATTAAATAAAAGTAAGTCAGAAATTCTGTAAAAAATAATCACACTTCAACCATTATTCTACGTTCCTAATTGTTGCTATGGAAATATTTTACGAAAGGTTATAGAGTAAATGAACATGAGACCATAACACATATTTTAACTCAAACTGCAATAATTTAAAAGAGCTGTATGGCCATTTCGGAAATTCTTTCCTCATCAGCAGCACTAGAACCCAAACAAAGGAAGTCCATAATTTCAAAAAATGTTTAAAATGCATTAAACCAATCAAAATCCGAATAATTAGTAATATCAAATATAGCAAGGGACAAAACTACGAGGGAGGGAGTTGATCCTTTGGTTTTTGAATTTACATAAATTTAAATAATAGTTATTGAACAAAGTGTACACATGAGATATTATCTCATGTACAAGTACACCATAACTTAAGAAAAATAAAGAGCATAAATCTCTACCACGGGGAATTGTTTTACCAATTCCACACTGCAATAAAAGACAAACTCCTGTATAAAAAATATTTTACGAAAGGATATGGAAGTAAATGAACATGAGGCCATAACACATATGTTAACTCCAACTGCAATAATTTTAATGAGCTGTATGGCCTGGTGAATAAAATTTGGTGAATAAAAATAACTTAATATTAGTACTGCAGCAGACTTTAATTTGTACATTCCATCACATTTACCTTTGACAACTGAGTTTTGTTTTGTTAGCAAAAACTAATATATTGAAAATCTTAAAGCAAAATCCTCCTTGACGATTGTTGTATATCGTCAAAATGAGATCAAGCTGACTACTACAAGAGATACTAACTTTACAAGTAATGTATTTAACAAATGAAAGGATATGGAGAAAATGCACTTGGAACACAGTATCTAAAAATACATGGTAAAACCAAGCAATAGAACAAAGCCATTTGTGTTGTTCTTGATCTCTTTAAGGGAGCAACCATTTGATTTTAATGGGGGGGCAAGCAAGGAACATATGATCCTGGATTATTTTTTTTTCACGCAATTTTTGAGTCTGACATTGTTTTTCTCACTCGAAGTAATCCTGTCATTTTTTTCTGTCCAGGCCAGAAATTTTGCTTCATATATGTCATCCTGGTTTTTTTTCAGCTTCTACCTGTCCTGATAATTTCGCAAAATTTCTGATCCTGGATTTTTTTTTCAAAATTCTTTCCAGCCCCCCCCCC
>MJUU01014614.1:26092-39927 GCA_002080025.1 Modiolus philippinarum | reverse complement strand
AGGCTCCGTTATTTCTAGTTATTAGCTACGTGATACGTTAACCTTTTACAGTTGTTCTCACATCTATGGAAGTTGCTGAACATACCAATTACTTACCATTTTGTTTCGGTATTCGATTCCCTATGTATCATTATTATAAAATGCAGCACCTTTCCTCACGCTCAGTTTCACTGGAGTTCACACTGTGGGTGCCTTTGTTCTGAATGTTGCAATTTTTGTTTCTGTGCTTTGTATTTATCTAACGTTATTGTTTTTGTGTCTAACGTCGTTGCTTTCTGTGTTCTCGTGTTTGCCCTGTCTTTGGACTTCGATTCGTCGTGTTAAATACTCCACCAAGTTATTTTGTTTTTGGGTCTTCAATCGTAACAATGAAAGGGTAATAAAGGTTACTCTTGTTCGTACATACATTGCTTTCTTCCAATTACCAATTTTCGTTGTTTTTGGTTAGGTCTTCATCAGAGGTACATTATATAGAGCAATGGTATGTAAGTATTGCTACCTTAAAGATCTTGTTTACCATTCAAGATACAATCTTTCTGTTTGTCCGCCTTCTTAGGGATCCTGTTTGAGCCCATAGTTGTACTAGATAATGTATGGTAAAAGAAAAACGTTGTTGTGATTTATTTTATTTGAGACATACTAAAGCAACAACTTGTGGACTAGTTATAGATATAACACGACTGTTCCTCTTTAAAATCATCTCTCGGTCGTCATTCTTTGCTTGAAACAATTTTGTGTTCAATTTGTGTTTTTGTCTTATGACGGATAATCTCGATTATCAACTTAATGTCATTGCAACTAATCAATTAATACAGTAAAATCTATAACTGTTCCCCCGAAACCTTTTGTTCTTTACCTGTCAAATTGAAGATTTATACAAAATTGTTGTAAACCATTTTGTCATCACTGGAGTATCAAGGTCAATCCCTTCAGGTTGTACAAATGGGTGAGCAATATAATTCTATAGAACTTGATTAATAGTTTTTGACTAGCTGACAAAAGTCAGGAGTTTTGAAGGTGTTGTTATAGATGTGACTAAGGGAATAAAGTGAAACTTGTACCGTTGAATTGCTAAAAAAGAAAACACATTAGGCCATCCGTGATAACTTAAAACACCAATTACTCCGTCAATCAGTTTTGTGATGAGAAAAAAAATACCCGCATTAAATAGTTTACTTAAATTAAGTGAAGTAAGTTTATTGTTTAAATATATTCAAAACATTACTGTTTCTTAGTAAGAATGAATATATACATGTAGGTGAACTTATTTGTGTACTTTTTCTTGAGATCAGACTTGTTGGTGAATGTAATTATATACCATACTTCATGTAAAAGTTCTATTAAGTATCAAATACTATTAAACAAATGCAAAATTGATGTGACATTTAAAGTTACCTGTTTCTGCAAAAGGGTAAAAAAATAGTACTTCTGTTTATATATTCGTACTTGTATAAACATTATCTGGGAACTATTTCTCTGAGTCTGTTGTAAATCAAACATATTCTCTAGTTTATTGCTCTAAGATATTTAGTCTTTCATCCCATTACTACCTTTGTCCGATTTATTTGTTAATGTCTAATAGTAATATATAGAGGAAATTCGCTCATGATTGGTAAAATATCATTTGAATGAATTTATTTTAAAATTTTCAGCCTCATAGTTACTTCCTAGAGCACCCGACAACACCAATCTTTTGAGGTTTACACTGCCTTCGCTTTCCCCCTTTTTGCGTTCCCATTTGTTTCTGTTTATTTGTTATATTATAGTCATATTGTCTCCATTTGTATTTCATATGTTTTTCATTTTTTTTTAAGAATTGTATGTCTTTTTGCTTCCATGAGTGGCTGTTTAATTACTCAGCCACGTTCTCGTTGATTGGATCTGCATCTCTAGATCGTCTGAAACAATGCAATGGAACAAAACAAGTGTTGTTGTTCTTCATCTTGAGGTCTCTGTGAGGCTTTCATAAAATACATCCCTCAATGTACGTTCAAAACAACCCCTCTCATCGGTTTGAGCGGAATTCATTGCTATATGTCTAACGACGCTATATCCTTGTAATTACTGGTCATGGATGCGCGATCGTCAACAAACATAAATGAAACTGGCAAATTGCTCTTACAATCACTGTGATCCGTTGCCCGACAAAAGCACTAGTGTATGCAGCTACTTGATAATAACCACATAAAGAAAAACACGAAATACTCATTAAGTAGACCGTCATAAAACTTGGCTTTCACAAATAGTGAGATGCGCGCACTTTAAATAGTTGGTAAGGGTAAAATTTAAAAATTAGAAAAAAAAACGAATAAAAAAATAATAATAATAAAAAAATAAAACATGAAACAAGATATAAAGAATTTTTTTATAAGAATAAAGTTAAAAGAATGATGAAGGCACCGAGGTCCTTATTACTTTATGAAATGACAACAAAAATTAACGTCAACTTTCGGTACAGTATCGGTATCTGCTCTTCTAAGTTAAACAAAATGTGTGCATAATGGATGCATGCCGAATTCGGAAATTGATTTATTAGAGTCAAGCAAGCACACAAAAAATGCAAGGAAAACAGTCAAAAAAAAAATTCTCAGCTAATTTCTTTGAAATTTTTACACTATGTAATTATTTCCCCGTGAATTAATTTCATTAAGGACACTTATTTTCCAAATGCATAGAATCAGCTCGAAAACTGTGTTAACATGTCATTTGTTACATACACTGTCATAAAAAGATCAATTTGAATGCGTCTTCTTACATTTGGATTACAGATTCAGCCACTGAACCTACCACAGATATCTAATTTTGACAAATGTACATAATTTTTTGTAAGTTTTGCTTGTAAATAAAGAAATTAGCGTTTCAATTTATAATTCACATTGCGAATTGGTTTTTGATGTATTTTTCTTTTGTACACGTAAAAGAATATGGAGTAATGTACACAAGACAACAATCTGATTCATTTACGGTAGAATCCGCAAAACAAGTCACTCTTGTTGACGTCTGAATCAAAAAACAAATATTCATATCCTTTTGCTGAAAACAATGAAAATGTCAGAAAAAAAAATAGAACGGAAGAACCAAAGACATATAACTGTCTATGCTGGCATAGCTGCAAGAAATGAATGTTATATAATCCAAATGCAATGTGGAAATATTTCGTCGACTTTTTAAATTTTAATACGTGCGTGCAATAAGCGATAAATGATCACCGACTTATACTTGTGACAGGAAGTATATCACTAGACACTTTTGATTTTCACTGATTACCGTTTAAACTTTTTTGTTATTAAATAAGAACGTTTTCTATGGCTATTTTTCCGTTAATATTTACGGCACAATGGCCAGTCAGTAAGATGAGAACATAACTGTTTTTGCTAATTGCATGTTTATAAAAGAATTACAACAGTTTGGTATCAAAGGTACAGCTATGAATTATGGGTTGATAGTGTTGACGAACACCAAAGTTACAGATGAATCATATTGATATATAAAACATGTTGGAATTGTGTACGTTTCGCCCTTTATTTTTAAAACGGTTCGAAATTGAGGTTAGGTTTTAGATATAGAAATGTGCAGCATGTCAAGGAATTCACTTTATCTTCATAATGGAAGTTGTCTGAATGCCGGTACCTCATCCAAGATGACAGCCAGCGGGGAACTTGGTTAATACTGAACACTATAGAAAACACATTCAAAGATTTTCTCCTCTGAAATTACTTGGTTAATTGGAACCCTCCTTGGTCACAAATGTTCTTAGGTGGTCACCTTTAGAAATATGTCCGGGAGGTCCGTATCAGATCATAGATGGCTGCCAGTGGGAAATATGTTTAATATTGGAAGATCTTCTCCTCCGAAACCACTGAGCCAATTTTAATTAACATTTGTTTTAATCATAGCAAGGGTACCTAGATGCAGAATCATGTTAGATTAGTTTGTGAAGGAAACCACGTGCTGCGGTTACAAAAAATACCACATAGGGGCCAATTGCTGCTTTGGGCAATTAAGCAGAACACCGTTACGGATATAAAAAAATCTGCTAAGAATTCAAAGTAATCTGCATGACAAAGTCTACATATCCTGAAATGTTGAAGAAAATCTGATTACCCATTTTAGAATTATCGCCCTTTTCGTACAAATTTCTAAAATTTTCATTTTTTCTTTAAAAAAAAAAAAAAAAAAAAAAAAAAAAAAAAAAAACTAAATGTTGAGGTCAACTTTTTATAGCAAAAATGTACGGCATAAATATCTACACCCCCTCCTTAAATTTTGAAGAAATGTGAATACTTGCAGGGAGTTATTGCCTATATTGTCCTTTATTTTTATAATTTTCGTTATTTTATACATTTTGCATTTTGAAAGAGAAAACAAATTCTTCACCGTAATGTATGATTTGAAATGTCTAAAAAATCTAGCTACCTTTTTGTATGTATTTAGTTACAAAATTTACCTGAGTACCACAAGACCTCATACAGCAGATCGATATTATGAATACATTTTCTGTGTCAATTGGTTTGTGCCTAAAAAAACAAACAAAAAAGGTTTCACTCTTAATTAAAGGTATATATTGTATTTATGTTCGTAATGATCATTGTATTCGAACAGATACATGTATGCTCAAACTGTGGTGTTCATTTGCAAACAATGTGAGTACATGTAATCTTACAACTATTGAATTACATAGTAATTTCTTTAGATATGATATATATGAGCATAAGGGTTGACATACAAGCATTTTTCCAGACCCAGATTTCAAAAGCTTGTCCTCTTATATTCTGACAACAAGGATACGCCTCTCATTATCTACATACCGTTTTTTATTATTCTTCTAATACCTGTGATGCTGATGTCTAGAAAAACTACTTTACAGCCGAGACTTTTCCACGTCGCCATATCGCTATGACACTTACGGACATATATTTACGGTAATCTTGACATAATTGAAGATAAAGAAGTTCAACAATTCTAATGAAAAGAGTCTAAATATCGCCCACTTTCTAAAATTAACTAGCAATTTTACACGGAGTAACCAAAGCAAAATGGTGCAAAACTGCAAAACATTAATCCCTTCCGCTTTTTTTACTTATGCCAGAAACATGTCTTGATTTTCTATGGTTGTTTTCGTTTGTCTTATATAGTTTTCTTAAGGAAAGGTTTGAAAGAATGTCCTTAATATCAAAATAAACAGGAACATGATTTTTTACATCCGGTTGACATTTGCTTCAAAAGTTTCAAAGGAAAGACGAAAAGTGAATTTCCCGTAGGGCCAATGTTAAACTATGTTGCGTGTTGACGGCCATGTTTTTGTCAAATAGGAACGATCAATCTTTGTTTAAAAAAAACAAAAAAAAACTTCCATACATGATATTAGTACAGTTCAGTTATATTTGCTTCAATTGTTTCAGAGTTTATGTTGAAAATGATATTTTCCAATATGGGCCAATGCTGAAACTAAGATCCGTGCTGGCAGCCAGGTTTTTTATCGAGTCGGAACGAAATGTACCATCTTTGTGAAGGACTCCCCTTACATCATTCTTGTAAAAAATGGTTGAATTTGCTTCAATGGTTTTAAAGGAAAGACGAAAAGTGAATTTCTTGTAGGGCCAATGTTAAACTATTTTGCGTGTTGACGGCCCGGCTTTTTTTCGAATCAGAACGAAATGTGCAACCTTTGTTAAAAACCGTCCATATATTTGCTTCAATTGTTCCAGAGCATCTTTGTGAAAGACCTTCAATATATTATTCCTGTACAGTTTGGCTGGATTTGCTTCAATGGTTTCAGAGGAGATGAAAATGTCAATTTCCATAGGGTCGATGTTAAACTATGTTCCGTCCTGGTGGGCATGCCTTAAATCGAATCGGAACGAAATGTGCAATCTTTGTAAATGACCTTCCATTCATCATTCCAGTACAATTTAGTTTAATATACTTCAATGGTTTCAGAGCAAGTGTTAAAAATGATGTTTTCCCCATAGGCTCAATCCGCGCTTGTGACCATTTTCTTTTATTCGGAACGAAATCTCCAATGTTTTTCTTCCTGTAAAATTTGGTTGAATTTCCTTCAGCAGTTTCAGAGTAGAAGATAAAAATGAAAAAAAAAGTTAACACCGGATGACCAAATTCAGTAGCAAGGTCATCAGTATTTCAAGGCGTTAGAACATTGATGAAGAAAAGCACATTTCTTAAAAAAGTAAAAACCAAAAACAAAAACAAAAACAAAAAACAAAAACAAAGACAAAAAAAGGGGGGAATTTAAAAAAAAGTGCAAAAGAAAAAAGCAAGTTATTTTTTTATATCAGTCAAGTCTGGCTAATCCAACATTTGAAGGATATCCAATATTACCTGTGTCTTTATGCGATCCCACATCTATTACACAGTATACATGGATATATCACTATTCTACATATAGCAAGAGAATTCCGCTCTAACCGGTGCTAGGGATTATCTTTAACATGCTGTGAGGTAAGAGTGTTTGTTCTAGGTTGAATGACATCAGGGTGACTCCAAGATGAAGAACAACCGGTCAAGTCCATTCGATTATTTTTACCCTGCATTTATAGGGATTTACTCGATATCCCTTTATCTGTTCATTTAAATCTATATTTTGAAAACATATTTTAACTAAAGCAACAAGCCAGATCAAGGTTCACCACAATGTGCTGATAAGTCCAATATTAAAAAAGTCTACAGTTCAAAAACGTTAAAGAACACACATAGATTATTGAAATAAAATTTAACATGACAATTTCTATACCAGTACAGATGTAACCAGGTAAATGATTCTTTTTGTTTTAATATTTTGTATTCTTATCCGCGCACTTACTTAGCAATATCTTATTTTACAAAATTTGCTCTAAGACTAAGGAAAGTCTTTCTATCGCAGAGCTCTGTCATCAACCAATTTTGGCTTTACTTTAGACCTTTGTTCCCTTTCAGATTTTACACATAATTTTCAAATCTTTTGATTTGATCTGCACTGAAGAGACATACGTTGTCGAAATGCGAATATGCAGAATCTAAATTACAAAATAGCTTCGGTATTTTGTTATCTATTACCACTTGGTCGATGCCTCAGCTGGTGGACCTTTAGTCCCAGAGGGTATTTACCAACCCAGTAGCCACTATTGCGGTGCTGGCCCGGAAACTGATTTTATTTTTAAACTTCCAATATCTAATTTTACAAAATTTGATGTAAAACTAAGGAATATCTCCCTCTCTCATAGCTCTGTCCTTAGCCGATTTTGGTTTTACTACTTAGACCCTATTTGGCATTTGTTCAGATTTTACAGATATTCGGGATTTCCAAATGTTTTGATTTTATCTGTTTTGAAGAGAAATAAGTTGTCAAAATGCGTATATGCATAATCTAAATCAACAGTTAACTTCGATATTTTTTTATTTAGTTAAACATTTATTACATTACAACAGATGATAAGATGTGTTATTTAAAGCAACATTCTTTAGTTCAAATCCATAAATAACACAAAAACATAGACTATTGATATAAAGTATAACGTGACACTGTTTATTTCGGTACAGATGTTATCGAATGAATTGTCGTTTTTGTTTAAATGTGCTGTCGTCCACCTGGATTTTATTAGCATCTATTATTAGACAGTATAAAGAAAGGCGTGTAATCTGATCAAGCATCAAAACAGGCTTTACTGACTTTTATGTTTAAATATTTTTTCAATAAATATTTAATTAAAAGGTGGGATATCTGACAAAGTATTTTTAATGCAGCACCTAAGAACCTCGAACTACATTGCCAAAAATAGCTACTATAAAAGATATATACAGAAAAATATGGCAGGCGACATTTATAAAATATCAAATTGAAACTGAGTAAAGACGTAGGTAATAAAAATTAAGAAAAAAAGTTCACAGATGCCTGATTTAACTACTTAATGTATCCTCGACATGATTTCAAAACATCATTTTGTTGGTTTTCTACTGTATCTTGCAAGATCTTAAACTTCCAAATGCTATAATTCAATCTTCGCTTGAAAGGCATTATTTATATAATAAAACCCACAGTAACATCGGTATTTGACTATTTTTTTTCATATTCATAGACAATCTGGTTTACTTTAAGTTGGTGTTAATATTCAGAACCCCAGTAGTCCAGTACCAAATTTATCTTGATACTTTGTTCAGGAAAATAATGAATTTTGCACTATCCTAGTGAACAGAACACTGATCAACCCTTGAACACCCCATAAATTATGCCCTTCATCCAATTTTTACGCCGCTTACATACAATATTAAAGATAAAACATGTTAATATGTGTATAAGATTCACGAAGTGTTTGAAAATTGTCTCTCTTAAGATCAACCAAAAGAAATATGGGAATTTGTTGACTGGTACCTCACACTGATGCACAAGTGATATAAAAAGATTTCCATATTTATTATATTTGTACTTTTATTTCTATTATAAAGTATAGAAATGTATCTACTCAATAAAACATCATATTGCACAGTTGATCATAATAAATCATCATATTGCACACTTACTTTGATTGACGTTTTCAAGCCACACCCCTATGACACCAATACCACTCCTCTTTTGTTTGTCATCAGTGACTTCAGCCATGTCAATCAAATATAATAAAACAATTATGGCACTTCTATACTCGATCAATATGGGGTTTAACGGAGAGCAAAAAATAACATGTTATTTGAATATTACTTTATTGCTCCGTTAAACCCCATGTTGATCTCGTGGAAGTGCCATAATTGTATAGTATCATGTATGTCTATACTCAATGTGTTCAAAACATCGAAAAACCTTTCCACTGCTCCATAAAAATGTTGACGCAAACCTTGAAATTTTTCACAAAATTGAGTCCGATAGCCCTAAGAACCAAGTGTGCATTTCATTTAATGATTCTAGCCGTTTGTCCCGTCTTTAATGATTTTTCTTAAAAAAATGTAAACATAATGTTAAGATGTTTTAAATGACTGAGCCTTCACCTTCAAATTTAAGGTGAAAAAGTTCTTAATATATTGATCAAAGATTACATGTTACAAACAAATAACAAAAATTATCGTTTCTGAACTGATAAAATGTGAAAATACACTCTTACAACTTATCATTGATAGCCCTAAATTCCATGAGGGGAAAAAGAGGAAAAAGCAGAGCAAGAAAAAAAAATAATAATCTCGTCAGTTTTAGTTTTAGATATTTGAGAATAAAGTGTAGTTCATTCTCATTTTCCTAACAGCGTAATTGGTATTTGGACGAAACTGTATATCTTGAGAATTTTGCCTTATAACCTCAAGTCCGTACAGAAGTCTGAGTAAAACAGAGGATGTGATGAGTTTGAGTGATTCCACTGGGTTGATCCCGTTGAGTTTTTAAATCTCTACTCCAATAAGGGCAAACACTGGCTTTTGTGCTGTTTGAATTCTCTCTGATATCACTTCCTTCACGCCATATGTTTTGAGTTGTCTCGTTTTATTACCAAGTTTTTTTGTTGTAGAGGGTGTTTCTAACCGTTCTACATCCATTACCCACTTATGTTTCTTGTCTTTATTCTTTAAGACACATTATTTGTGTTCACTGATGACATATCAGCTTTTATTCTCATTGTTAATTTGTACATTGATCATAGTTTGAAAGTCCTGTCAATTGTTGGCTATAAATGTTACATCATCAGCGACTATTGGGACACCACAGTATAAAGATCCTTTGCCTGCACCAATTTAACTTTCCCCAAATGATGTAAGTAAGGAGTTTATAAAGAATTAATACGCCGTTAGGGAGACCACTCGCCACCTTGCCGTACGCATTGCAATTCCGAAATTAATTTTATGTTATGACATTCCACTTTATCCTAATTCTCAAGTTCTCGTACCATGCCTTAAATAAAAACCAGTTGTCTCCTGTTCTATCAGCCTTGAACACTTCTAGCAACAACCCTGAGTGCAAAACAATATCATAGGCCTTCTTGGAATCTCTACATATTATTTATAACGGTGAGTTGGTTCTCCTCGCTTCTGTTCTGAACTCAGAAATAATAAAACCTGCAATTTTTGGAGACTGACCCTCTCTGAAACCTTTCTGCATAAAACTCTGATGTTCTGGAATAGATGCTTTGTTTCGTTTTAAGTGGACATCCTTTGCGTCTTCTCTTGGTTACTATGATCCGTCCAATGATCCTGGGTCGTTTGGTTCAGAAAATGAGTATATACTTACATTTATTTCACCCCCAAAAACAAGTATATACCGAATGTTTCACCAGAAATGTCAACCTACGAAAAATTAGCATACTAGTTTTCCCCATACTAGAATTCCCCCGTTGTATAGAAGAATCATGGAAACGGCAGACAAGATATGGACGTCGATTTTCTCTTTCATTAAATTTTCAAACACTTCAAAGAATGCAAGACAGTAAGGGAAAAAAGTTAATTTTGTGAACAAATCAAATCTCAAAGGATGTACACGTGTTTCAAGGAGTAAAAGAATGCCTATGACATTGTCTTGCAGGCAAAGTTGCTGCTAGAAGTGTTCTAGGCTGATAGAACAGGAGAGAACTTGCTTTTATTCAAGGCATGGTATGAGAATTTGAGAACTAGGATAAAATGGAATGTCATACCATAAAATTAATTTCAGAATTACAAGGCATACGGCAAGGTGGCCAGTGGTCTCCAAAGATATTATTTGATTTTTAACATTAACATCAATTAATATTGAAAGCTATCATCAAAAAGAAGTTTAAAAAGAAGTAATCATTTCTAAGAAAATATCGAAATAGGAAGCCAAATCCAGTATCAATGGCATCTACCGAGTGTCATACACGGAATGAAGCCCTACAGTGTTTGATCTGCAAATGGATACCAATAATGTGTAAGGGCTAAAAGAAAATGCTTTCAGTACCAAGTATGCATGTCAGCTGCATACAAATGATATCAGTGAACTTTGAAACAAGTTTATCTCCTCCGTATTTCATGTTGCAGGTTAAGAAAATAATAAATTATTTTCAGAGTCTAATGTAAGAACCGAAACGTGATTTAAATAAGAACACGAAATTGCCCCTCAGAAGACGGACTTGGCGAGAAATGAAGACATTAACAGCCAAACCATTTCCACAAACAAACCCATTGGTATGGGAATTATTTCACTTTTCAAATCAGATAGGTTTTAACATTAGACCCTTATATTTTTACAGGTCGAGAAAAGCATCAAAGTTTTGGGAAAGGTGAAAAATTTGAACTTAACAGTTGTCAATGGAAATTCCAATCTCTCGTTTGTCATCACTCTACGAATGTCTTAAAAGTTTATCTAAACGTCTTCCACAATCGCAAGATAGTTTGGTGACAACATTCTTTTGGAACTTTGTATTTCCAATTTTAGTGTGGTGATATGTTGACATTTTCTCTTCGTTGAGAAGCTCTAAAAAAGAATTGCCTATTACAATTTAATTAAGCGGCTACGGCCCTAACACGTTGAATGAATATCTTGAGAAACAAATAATTAGAATAAAGTGCATATTAAAAAAAAAGCTGTCATGGTGCAGAACTACTAGAGAGCACTATGTAAGTTGATTTAATTAAAAATTCATGACTCTTTATTTATCAAAATTCTAAACTATGTACTTTATTTATCTTTCTGATGAAATCGAAGCGTATTGTTGCCATATAAATTAAAAGTTCGTAATTTTAACATAACAAATCATACTTATGAGATAAGTAACTTATAATTATGAGATACATCTCATGATTATTAGATATTATTGATATACTATCCCATGATGATACAATGTTATTTGATGATTATGAGGTATGATCTCTAAACTTTGAGAATTTCATAATTATGACATAGTTATGTCATAATTTTGAGATATTATTCCATAATAATGAGCTAATATTAAAAACAAAATTGACATACCATTTTATAAATATGATATTTCATTTTATATTTATGGGATATGATTTCATTATTATCTCGCAATCATGAGTTGATAAGTCATATTTATGAGATACCGGTCTGATACTTTGTGATAATTATCTCGTAATTATGATATTGAACAAAGCATTTGCATTATATTTCAGCAACACAGCAGCCTTCATCAGATGCAAAACAAAAATGTCACTAAATACAGAATAAACAATGCTACGCCACAGATAACGTTATTCTTGATCTTGATACTTTGCACAAATTGTTAACAGAAAAAATGCTGCTGAATAGAAAAAGATAGAAACGCCAATATACAGTTACTGTTTTATATTAAGACCTTCCTGTTTTAGTATTACATATTTTTATATTGAATGGCCAGGAAAATTAAAGTGATTTGTCTTAAAATCTTTTTTCCGTACATCGGTCAAGTATTTCTGCATTCTTGTCTTGACCATGGTCTCGGTTTCTCCCACATACATTTAGAGCAATAAATTCCGTACATGACTTCTGATGTTCAAATTGAACATCAAATGTCGTGTACGGAATCTATTGCCCTAAATGTATATGCATTGTGTATTATTATTCTCCATAAAGAAACATGTTTGTTTCACCGAAATTATGAGATTGTAACTCCTAATGTCTCGTAATTATAAAATGGTGTCAAATAATTATGAGATCGAATTTATTTCATAGTGCAAGAATTTCACAGAAATCAGCAGAGCCAATTTTTTTTTCGACTGTTTCCTTGCAGTTTTTGTGTGCTTGCTTGACTCTAATAAATCAATTTCCGGATTCGCCATGTATCCATTATTCAGACATTTTGTTTAACTTAGAAGAGCAGAGATCGACACTGTACCGAGAGTTGACGGTAATTTTTGTTGTCATATCATAAAGTAATATGGACTTCGGTGCCTTCATCAGTATTATAAATTTTGGATTGATAATTTCTCATATTAATAACTTTATATCTTGTTTCATCTTTTTTTTCTTTTTTTTCTTTTTCGTTTTTTTTCTAATTTTTAAATCTTACTCTAACCACCTATTTATAGTGCCCACATCTCACTATATGTGAAAGCCAAGTTTTATGATGGTCTACTTAATGAGTGCTTCGTGTTTGTCTTTATGTGGTTATCATCAACTGCATGCACTAGTGCTTTTGTCGGGCAACGGATCACAGTGATTGTAAGAGCAATTTGCCAGTTTCATTTATGTTTGTTGACGATCGCGCATCCATGACCAGTAATTACAAGGATAAAACGTCGTTAGATATATAGCAATAAATTCCACTCAAACCAATGAGAGTGGCTGTGTTAAACGTACCTTGAGGGATGAGTAAATATATTTTATGATGAAGAACAATAACACATGTTTTGTTCCATTGCATTGTTTCAGACGATCTAAAGATGCATATCCAAACAACTAGAATGTGGCTGAGCAAATAAACAACCACTCATTTAAGCAAAAATACATGCAATTCTTTTTTATAAAAAAAAATTGAAAAACATATGTAAAACAAATGAAGACAATATGACTACAATATAACAAATAAACATAACATAAACAAATACATCGGACAAAGGTAGTTATGGGATGAAAGATTGAATATCTTAGAGCAATAAACTAGAGAATACGTTGGATTTACAACAGATCTCAGAAAAATGATTTCCAGATAATGTTTATACATGTACAAATGTATAAACAAAAGTACTATGTTTTACCCTTTTGCAGAAACAGGCAAGTTGAAATGTCACATCAATTTTGCATTTGTTTAATAATATTTGATACTTTAATAGAACTTTTATATGTAGTATGGTATATAATTACACTAAACAACCAAAAGAAATACACAAATAATTTCACATACATGTACATATCCATTCTTACTAAGAAATAGTAATGTTTTGAATATATTTAAACAATAAACTAACTTCAATTA
>MJUU01014614.1:8717-26015 GCA_002080025.1 Modiolus philippinarum | reverse complement strand
TTTTTTTTAGCAATTCAACGATACAAGTATCACTTTATTCTCTTTGTAACACCTATAACAACACCTTCAAAACTCCTGACTTTTGTCAGTTAGTCAAAAACTTTTATTCAAGTTCTATAGAATTATATTGTTCACCAATTCGTACTACATGAAGGAATTGACCTTGATACTCCAGTGATGGCAAAATGGCATACAACGATTGTGTATAAATCTTCAATTTGACAAGTAAAGAACAAAAGGTTTCGGGGGAACAGTTATAGATTTTACTGTATTCATTGATTAGCTGCAATGACAAAAAGTTGATAAGTCAACAACACAAATTGAACACAAAATTGTTTGAAGCAAAGAATGACGACCGAGAGATGATTTTAAAGAGGAACATTCCTGTATTATCTATAACTCATCCACAAGTTGTTGCTTTACTATGTCTCAAATAAAATAAATTACAACAACGTTTTTGTTTTACCATACATTATCTAGTACAAATCAACTATGGGCTCAAACAGGATCTCCTAAGACGGCGCACAAACAGAAAGATTGTATCTTGAATGGTAAACAATAAGGTAGCAATACTTACATACCATTGCTCTATATAATGTACCTCTGGTGAAGACCTAACCAAAAACAACGAAAATTGGTAATTGGATGAAAGCAATGTATGTACGAACAAGAGTAACCTTTTTTACCCTTTTATTGTTACGATTGAAGACCCAAAAACAAAATTACTTGGTGGAGTATTTAACACAACTGAATATGCGTAAATAACTTTGCAACTCGTTTTATTAATGCCATATCAACGATAAAAGAAAGCTACAATCGTAACTACTCGGCCATTCACTGCATAAATAATCGCCTGAGAACCTACGATTAAGGAAAGCTGCTGAATTTTATACTAATGATACATCGGCAATCGAATACCGAAACAAAATTGGTATGTTCAGCAACTTCCATAGATGTAAGAACAACCGTAAAAGGTTAACGTCTCACGTAACTAATAACTAGAAATAATGGAGCCTGCTGTCAATTTATCAAAGCTGCTCAACTGTCAAATTATAAATACATTCTTCTCGGTGCCATCTTAATTGATTAGTCTCGGTTTCTAGGGTTACTAAATGCTTGATTATAACCTTGCTGATATAGAACCTTTTAAACGAATCTTCCTTGGTGTCAGTTTGTGACGTGTATGTGTTACGGGGGTTCCACAGAAAACGAATATGTATTTTTTTACAACTAGTGCACAGAGCTGCAAAAAAGCATCCTCTGTGCACGAGTTACTATCTTGTAAACAGTGTGTGCTTCATTTGCAATGTTTCGGGAAAACCCATTCAATTGTTTAGGGGAACGTGTGGTTTGACTATTTTGGACCCTTTTTATATTCGCAAAATTGTCGATCCTGCAATATTTGTGGCCGCAAGCGCTTCCATATTTTTTTAAATATCCAGGATAGTTCAGTCTTGGGATATTGCTATCCTACCTTTACGAAATGCGATCTCATATCCCTTATATTCAGCAAAAAATTCGTTTGTGTTTTCTTGTCAAACCCGCCTGTCACATGTATATATCAAATGTTTACTCCTACTGATGTTTTTGTAAATACTTCACAATTTTAAAATTTGCACAATGTTTTATCAACTTTTGATTGGGGGATTTACTTTCATTGATGTTTTTTTTCTTTATTTAGTTGTTTCATATCTAAGCAATGAAAGGATATGTTTTAAGGTCTTTACAAAAACATGGTAGAAACAAAAAATAAAGCAGAGCTTAGACAAGATATATGCTAAGCACATATATTTATTTTGGGATATCAAAGCCACAAAATGGTACATCTAGTTCTCAATTATCAAAATCCCTTTCTGCTATACGGGTTCAATGTTCAGAAAATACATGCAAATTTCAATGTATATATTTTTTCCATTTAACCCCAAACTAAAAATCCCTTGTGGAAGGCCAACTGTCAAAATGTGGAATCTACTCGGAAACAACAACTAGATGGCCCAATGTGTCAGAGGACAAGATCTTACAAGGTATTTCAAATAGGGTTGAACCGTTCTATGTTCCCTGCTGGTGGCCATGTTGAAAGAGACATAGTTTGGTTCTAGGAGGAAAACATCTCTTTTTTTTCATTATGTTAATATTAAAATATGTTCCTCCTGGCGGCCAACTTGGATCTAATGCTGACTTGCCAGACACTTTTTTGAAACGGGATCAAGGACCGTTGTGACCAAGTTCGTTCGAGTTGGGCACATAGTTTCAGAGAAAACATCTTGGAATTTGTTTTCCCATAAGGTCCAATGTTAGGCTAAACTCCCTGCTTTCGGCCATCTTGGAAGTGATGCATGCATGTCAGATAATTCCAGTCATGATGATAAAATGTAGTCCCTGACATGATAAACATTTCTGCATCTAAAACTAAATCTCTTACTGAAATCGTTTTAGAAATATAAGGCAAAATGTATAAAATAACGAAGATTTTTAAAATAAAGAAACCGATACCATGGTCAAGACAAGAATGCAGAATCACTTAGCCGATGTACGGAAAAAAAAGATTTAAAGACAAACCAGTTGCTTTTCACTTTAATTCTTCTGGCCATTCAATTGACAATTCCAAATATGTAGGAATAGAAATCAGTAGAAAAGAAAATCAAGCATATAGACAAACAAGAGAATCCCTTTTTATAAAAAAAAAATACGTAATACAAAACAGGAAGGTCTTAATATAAAACAGTAACAGTATATTGGCGTTTCTATCTTTTTCTATTCATCAGCATTTTTTCTGTTAACAGTTTGTGTAAAGTATCAAGATCAAGATTAACGTTATCTATGACGTAACATTATTTATTCTGTATCTAGTGACATTTTTGTTTGCATCTGATGAAGGCGGCTGTGTCGCTGAAATATAATGCAAATGCTTTGTACAATATCATAATTACGAGATAATTATCAGAAAGTATGAGATCATTATCTCATTAATATGACTTATTAACTCATGATTGTGAGATAATAATGAAATCACATCCCATAAATATAAAATGAAATTTCATATTTATGAAATGGTATGGCTTTTTTTTTTTTTTTTTGAAAATTAGCTCATTATTATGGAATAATATCTCAAAATTATGACATAATTATGCCATAATTATGACATTTAATCTCAAATTTAAGAGATTATACCTCATAATCATCAAATAACATTGTATCACCATGGGATAGTATATAAATAATATCTAATAAATATGAGATGTTATCTCATAATTATAAGATACTTATCTCATAATTATGATATGTTATCTTAAATTTACGAACATTAAATTTATATGGCATCAATACATTTAAATGTTATCAGAAAGATAAATAAAGTAGATAGTTAAAAATTTTAATAGATAAAGGGTCATGAATTTTTAATTAAATCAACTTACATACTGCTCTCTGGTAGGTCTTCACCATGACAGTTTTTGTAATATGTACTTTATTCTTATTATTTGTTTCTCAAGATATTTATTCAACTTGTGAGGGCCGTTGCCGCTAAATTAAACTGTAATAGGCAATCCTTTTTATGAATCTTCTGAAACTGATTTCTATGAGTATAAGTATAATTTTTAATGTATTGCTCATTGAGAGCTTCTCAACGAAGAGAAATTGTCAACATCACACCAGACTAGAATTTGAAATACAAAGTTCCGAAGGACTGTTGTCACCAAACTATCTTGCGATTGTAGAAGAAGTTTAAATAAACTTTTACGACATTCGTAAAGTGATCAAACAAGAGATTGGAATATCCATTGACAACAGTTAAGTTCAAGTTGTTCACCTTTCCCAAAATGTTGATGCTTTTCTCGACCTGTAAAAAATATAAGGGTCTAATGTTAAAACCTATCTGATTTGAAAAGTGAAATAATTTCCATACCATTGGGTTTGTTTGTGGAAATTGTTTGGCTGTTAATGTCTTCATTTCTCGCCAAGCCCGTCGTCTGAGGTGCAATTTCATGTTCTTATTTAAACCAAGTTTCGGTTCTTACATTAAACTCTGAAAATAATTTATTATTTTCTGAATCTGCAACATGAAATACGGCGGAGATAAACATGTTTCAAAGTTCACTGATATCATTTGTACGCAGCTGACATGCATACTTAGTACTGAAAGTATTTTCTTTTTGCCCTTACACATTATTGGTATCCATTTGCAGATCAAACACCGTAGGGCTTCATTCCACTCGGTAGATGCCCTTGATACTGGATTTGGCATCCTATTTCGATATTTTTTGAAATGATTACTCCTTTTTGGACTTCTTTTTGATTATGGCTTTCCATATTATTTGCTTTTAATGTAAAAATTCAAATAACATCTTTTGAGACCACTCGCCACCTTGCCGTACGCCTTGTAAATCCGAAATTAATTTTATGTTATTACATTCCACTTTATCCTAGTTCTCAAATTCTCATACCATGCCTTAAATAAAATCCAGTTGTATCCTGTTCTATCAGCCTAGAACACTTCTAGAAGCAACTTTGCGTGCAAAACAATATCATAGGCCTTCTTGGAATCTTTGCATATTATTTATAACTGTGAGTTGGTTCTCCTCGCTTCTGTATTGAACTCAGAAATAATAAGACCTGCAATTGTTGGAGACTGACCCTCTGTGAAACGTTTCTGCATAAAACTCTGATGTTCTGGAATAAATGTTTTGTTTCATTTTAAGTGGACTTCCTTTGTGTTTTCTCTTGGTTACTATGATCCGTCAAATGATAATGGGTCGTTATGTGGCTTTTGTCTTGACTTATGAAAAGGACGACCAGTGTTACATACTAGCCTTTCTCAAACACTAGGATTTCCCCAGAAAATGAGTATATACTTAGATCCCCCAAAAAAGTATATACCGAAGGGTACTTGTAACAGGAAGTATATCACTAGACACTTTTGATTTTCACTGATTATCGTTTAAACTTTTTGTTATCAAATAAGAACGTTTGCTGTGGCTATTTTTCCGTTAATATCTACGGCACAATGGCCAGTCAGTAAGATGAGAACATAACTGTTTTGGCTAATTGCATGTTTTTAAAAGAATTACAACAGTTTGGTATCAAAGGCACAGCTATGAATAATGGATTGATAGTGGTGACGAACACCAAAGTTACCGATGAATCATATTGATATATAAAACACGTTGGAATTGTGTACGTTTCGCCCTTTATTTTCAAAACGGTTCGAAATAGAGGTTAAGTTTTAGATATAGAAATTTGCAGCATGTCAAGAAATTCACTTTATCTTCATAATGAAAGTTGTCTGAATTCCGGTACCTCATCCAAGATGGCCGGCAGCGGGGAACTTGGTTAATATTGAACACTATGGGAAAACACATTCAAAGATTTTCTCCTCTGAATTACTTGGTTAATTAGAACCCTTCTTGGGCACAAATGCTCTTAGTTTGTCGCCTTTAGGAATATGGCTGCCAGTGGGAAATATGTTATATTGAAAGGGAATGCCTTCAAAGATTTTCTCCTCTGAAACAACTGAGCCAATTTTAATAAACATTGGCTTTAATCATAGCAAGGGTATCTAGATAAAAAAATATGTTTGATTAGTTTGAGAAGAAAACCACGTGTCTGCCGTTACAAAAAATACCACATAAGGTTAATTTGCTGCTTTGGGCAATTAACCAGAAAACCGTAACGGATATAAAAAATCTGCTAAGAATTCAAAGTGATCTGCATGACAAGAACTACCTACCCTGCAATGATGAAGAAAATTTGATTACCCATTTCGGAATTATGGCCCTTTTCGTAAAAATTTCTAAAATTTTCATTTATTTTTTTGTTTAATAAAAAAAACAAAAACAAAAACTAAATCATAGAAATCAACTTTATATAGCAAAAATGTTCAGCATATAAAGATCTACCCCCCTGAAAATTTTGAAGAAATGTGAATACTTGCAGGGAGTTTTTGCCCATATTGCCCTTTATTTTTAAAATTTTCGTTATTTTATTCATTTTGCCTTATATTTTTAAAACGATTTCAGATAGAGATCAAGTTTTAGATGCAGAAATGTTAATCATGTTAGGGACTACTACATTTTATCATCCTAATTGGAATCGTCTGACATACATGCATTTTTTCAAAGATGGTCGAAAGCAGGGAGCTTAGCTAAACATTGGACCTTATGGGAAAACAAATTCCAAGATGTTTTCCCTGAAACTATGTGCCCAACTTGAACTAACTTGGTCACAACTGTCCTTGAGTGATCCCCTTTCAAAATATTGTCTGGCAAGTCAGCATCAGATCCAAGATGGCCGCCAGGAGGGAACATATTTTAATATTAACATAATGAGAAAGAATAAAAGAGATGATTTCCTCCTAAGGAAGATACCCAATTTGAACCAAACTATGTCTCATTCAACATGGCCACCAACAGGGAACATAGAACGGTTCAACCTTATTTGAAATGCATTGTAAGATCTTGTCGTCTGACTTAAGGCTTGTTACATCAACTTTGTTGAATTCCTGTGACGCAACTTTATAAAACATATTTGGAGTGTGATACTATGTCTGCCAATGGTATCCCCTATAAATGTTCCAAAAATTATCGATCTTTTCTGCTTCCATCGACTTTATCCGAGAATTAACAAACCAGATAAACACATAAAATGATTTTTCAAAAGTAAATATTAAATAAAGGAATTAACCTGATTGACATACAGGCATTTTTCCGGACCCAGATTTCAAAAGGTTGTCCTCTTATATTTTGACAACAAGGATATGCCTCTCATTTCTTATCTAATAAAAACCTACTAGAAATCGTCTAATACTTCTGATGCTAATGTCGAGAAAAAAACTACCTTACAGCCGAGACGTCACGCCGCCATATCGCTATGACACTTGCGGACATATATTAACAGGAATCTTAACATCATTGAAGATAAAAAAGTTCAACAATTCTAATGAAAAGAGTCCAAATATCGCCCACTTTCTAAAATTAACTAGCATGTTCTGATATGATTATAGACTTAATTTTACACGGAGCAACCAAAACAAAATTGTGCAAACAAGAAAATGGAGACAAAAAATACCTTAATCTGTTTAAAGATAAAATTATTACCAAGGTCACCAACGGAACAGATTTTTATAAAGATAACTATATTAAGTCACCCCAAAAACAGTCTGTTTATAAGAACAACTCAAAATTGAAGGATCCAGGTAAAAATATGCGTTTGCACCGGTTGACAAGGCTTCCAACAAAGTTGCTATCGTGTGAATGAAATACTAAATAGACGTCCGACTTCCTCTAGCCCACCCTGCGTGGTGAATATTTCTGAACTAGTGCGATTTGCATTCATTTGTTCTACTCTTGACGAAACGTAACCTTACTATCAAAGCCACACATACTGAGTTCTAAATGATACTGCCGATGTTCACTGAAATATATCATTATTCTTAACGAAAACCTTCGGGAGGTTCTGAGTTTTTGTTTCTTCCGTATTGAGACAGTGTTTTACCAGCAGACCAGGCTCTGTGACCTAGCCGACAGTTTAGCAGCGAGCACCCCCTGACCCATCTTTCAAAATTACGTATTGTCATTTTCTCTCCTTTCGATATTGTGGTCATGGAGTAAGAAGTCTGCCTGTATTGCGTTAAATTCGTATCAAACGGGTAAGATAAAGGAGAGGTTTGGTTACCCATAACCCCGTTAATCCCTACCGCTGGTTTTTGCTTCTGCCAAAAACATGTTTTGATTTTCTATCGTTGTTTACGTTTGTCTTCTATAGTTTTCTTAAGGAAAGGTTTGAAAGAATGTCCTCAATATCAAAATAAAGAAGAATATGTTTTTGGACACCCAGTTGACATTTGCGACAATGGTTTCAAAGGAAAGACGAAAAAAATCCCGTATGGCCAATGTTAAACTATGTTGCGTGTTGACGGCCATGTTTTTGTCAAATAGGAACGAAATGCTCAATCTTTGTAAAGAACCTTCCATACATGATTCCAGTACAGTTTAGTTATATTTGCTTCAATTGTTTCAGAGCATATGTTAAAGCTGCTATTTTCCCATATGGGCCAATGCTGAAACTAATATCCGTGCTGGCGGCCAGGTTTTTTTTTTATCGAATCGGAACGAAATGTGCCATCTTTCTGAAAGACTTCCCTAACATCATTCTTGTAAAAAATAGTTGAATTTGCTTCAATGGTTTTAAAGGAAAGGCGAAAAGTGAATTTCTTGTAGGGCCAATGTTAAACTATTTTGCGTGTTGACGGCCAGGTCTTTTTTTTCGAATCGGAACGAAATGTGCAACCTTTGATAAGAACCTTCCATAAATGATTTCATTACAGTTTAGTTATATTTGCTTCAATAGTTCCAGAGCATCTTTGTGAAAGACCTTCCATGCATTATTCCTGTAATGTTTGGCTGAATTTGCTTCAGTTGTTTCAGAGATGAAAATGTCAATTTCCGATAGGGTCGATGTTAAACTATGTTCCGTCCTGGTGGGTATGCCTTAAATCGAATCGGGACGAAGTGTGGAATCTTTGTAAATGACCTTCCATTCATCAATTCAGTACAACTTAGAATTATATGCTTCAATGGTTTCAGAGCATATATTGAAAATGATGTTTTCCTTATGGGCTCAAATATTGAAATTAAGATCCGCGCTTGTGGCCATGTTTTTTTATCGAATCGGAACAAAATATCCAATGTTTTTTTTCCTGTAAAGTTTGGTTGAATTTGCAGTGGATTACCAAATTCAGTACCAAGGTCATTAGTATTTCAAGGCGTTAGAATATTGATGAAAAACAGGATATTTCTAAAATAAAAACAACAGAAAAAACAAAAAAAAAAAAAAAAACAAAAAAAAAAAAAAAAAAAAAAAAAAAAAAAAAAAAAAAAAAAAAAAAAAAAAAAAAAAAAAAAAAAAAAAAAAAAAAAAAAAAAAAAAAAAAAAAAAAAAAAAAAAGGAAAGAAGAAAAAGTAAGAAAGAACACAACACAAATGCAAGATATTTTTTTTTATATCAGACAAGTCTGGCTAATAAAACATCTTTGAAAAACATTTGAAGGATATCCAGTATTACCTGTGTTTTTATGCGATACCACATCTATAATACAAAAAAATACCGAAGTTGCATAAAAACAGTAAAATTCGTTATGCTGCTAAATGTGTTTCAAGGAGTAACCTCTCATCAGCAGCATTATAATCAAATAATTGGAAGGCCATAATCCAAAAGTTGTAATAAAAGAAGTACTCATTACCAAATAAATCGAAATCGGAAGCCAAATCCAGTACCAAGGATATCTACCGAGTGCCATACACGGAATGAACATAGTATACATGGATATATCAACATTCTACATATAGCAAGATAATTCCGCTCTAACCGGTGCTAGGGGATATCTTGAGGTAAGAGTGTATGTTCTAGGTTGAAAACATCAGAGTGACTCCAAGATGAAGAACAACCGGTCAAGAGTTGTTCCATTCGCTTATTTATGCCATGCATTTATAGGGATTTATTCGATATCCCTTTATTTGTTCATTTAAATCTATATTTTGAAAACATATTTTAACTTAAGCACCACGCCAGATCAAGGTTCACCACAATGCGCTGATAATTCCGATATTAAAAAAGTCTACAGTTCAAAAACGTAAAAGGACACACATAGATTATTGAAATAAAATTTAACATGACAATTTCTATACCAGTACAGATGTAATCAGGTAAATGATCCTTTTTGTTTTATTGTTTTGTATTCTTATCCGTGCACTTACTTAGCAGTATCTAATTTTACAAAATTTGTTCTAAGACAAAGGAATATCTCCCTCTCGCAGAGCTCTGTCCTCAGCCGATTTTGGCTTTACTTTAGACCCTACTTACATACCATATTAAAGATAAGACATGTTAAAATGAGTATAAGATTCACGAAATGTCTGAAAATGGTCTCTCTTAAGATCCACCCAAAGAAATTTGGGAATAATTTGTTGACAGGTACCTCACACTGATGCACAGGTGGTATACAATGAAAGCATATAATGTAACCTTTTCGAAGATTTCCATATGTACCATGTCTATACTCAATGTGTTAAAAACATCGAAAAACCTTTCCACTTTGACGCAAACTTTGAGATTTTTCACAAAATTGTCTAAGTCCGATAGCCTTAAGAACCAAGTGTGCATTTCAATTAATAATTCTAGCCGTTTGTCCTGTCTTTTAATGTATTTTCTTAGAAAAAATGTAAACATAACATTAATATGATTTAATTGACCCAGCCTTCACTTTCAAATTTACGATAAAAATGTCTTAATATATTGACCAAAGATTACATGTTACAAACAAATAGCAAAATATCGTTTATGAACTGATAAAATGTGAAAATACACTCTTACAACTTATCATTGGTAGCTCTAAATTCCATGAGTGAAAAAAGAGGAAGAAAACGCGGAAAAAAATAATTTCGTCAGTTTTAGTTTTAGTCATTTGAGAATAAAGTGTTGTTGATTCTCATTTTCCTAACAACGTAATTGGTATTTGGACGAAACTGTATATCTGAGAATTTTGCCTTATAACCTCAAGTCCGTACAGAAGTCTGAGTAAAACATAGGATGTGATGAGTTTGAGTGATTCCACTGGTTGATCCCGTTGAGTTTTTAAATACATACTCCCATATGGGCATACAATGGTTTTCGGGCATATCAGCTTTTATTCTCATTGTTTGTACATTGATCACAGTTTGAAAGTCTTGTGGATTGTTGGCTATAAATGTTATATCATCAGCAACTATTGGGACACCACAGTATATAGATTCTAGGTTTGCACCTATTCTACTTTCCCAAATGATGTTATTAAGGAGTTTATAAAGAATTTATACGCCGTTAGGGAGACCACTTGCCACCTTGCCGTACGCCTTGTAATTCCGAAATAATTTTATGTTATGGCATTCCACTTTATCCTAGTTCTCAAGTTTTCATACAATGCCTTAAATAAAAGCCGGTTGTCTCCTGTTCTATCAGCCTTGAACACTTCTAGCAACAACCCTGCGTGCCAGACAATATCATAGTCCTTCTTGGAATCTGTACATATTATTTATAACGGTAAGTTGGTTCTTCTCGCTTCTTTATTTAACTCAGAAATAATAAGACCTGCAATTGTTGGAGACTGAACCTCTGTGAAACCTTTCTGCATACAACTCTGATGTTCTGGAATAGATATTTTGTTTCATTTTAAATGGGCCTCCTTTGCGTCTTCTCTTGGTTACTATGATCCGTCCAATGATCCTGGGTCGTTTTGTGGCTTCTGTCTTTACATATGAAAAGGACAACCAGTGTTACGTACTAGTGTTTCTCGAATACTAGGATTTTCCCAAGAAAATGAGTATATACTTAGATTTATCCCCCCCCCCAAAAAAAAAGTATATACCGAATTTTTCACTAGGAATGTCAACCTACAAAAAATTAAGTATGTGTATACATATACTAGTTTTCCCCATACTAGAATTTCCCCCTTTGTGCAGAAGAATCATGGAAACGGCAGACAAGATAACGACGCCGATTTTTTCTTTCATTAAATTTCAAACACTTCAAAGAAAGCAAGACAGTAAGGGAAAAAGGGAAAAAAGGTTAATTTTGTGAACAAATCAAATAGCAAAGGATGTACACGTGTTTCAAGTAGTAAAAGAATGCCTATGACATTGTCTTGCACGCAAAGTGGCTGCTGGAAGTGTTTTAGGCTGATAGAACAGGATACAACTGGACTTCATTTAAGGCATGGTATGAGAATTTGAGAACTAGGATAAAGTGGAATGCCATAACATATAATTAATTTCGGAATAACAAGGCGTTCGGCAAGGTGGCGAGTGGTCTCCGAAGATGTTATTTGATTTCTAACATTAAAATCAAATAATATGGAAAGCCATAATCAAAATAAAGTCCAAAAAGAAGTAATCATTTCTAAAAATATCGAAATAGGAAGCAAAATCCAGTATCAAGGGCATCGACCGAGTGTCATACACGGAATGAAGCCCTACAGTGTTTGATTTGCAAATGGATACCAATAATGTGTAAGGGCTAACAGAAAATATTTTCAGTACCAAGTATGCATGTCAGCTGCATACAAATAATATCAGTGAACTTTGAAACATGTTTATATCCGCCGTATTTCATGTTGCAGGTTCAGAAAATAATAAATTATTTTCAGAGTCTCATGTAAGAACCGAAACGTGGTTTAAATAAGAAAACAAAATTGCACCTCAGACGACGGGCTTGGTGAGATGTGAAGGCATTAACAGCAAAACCACCCCACAAACAAACCCAATGGTATGGAAATGATTTCACTTTTCAAATCGGATAGGTTTTAACATTAGACCCTTATATTTTTTACAGGTTGAGAAAAGCATCAGAATTTTGAGAAAGGTGAAAAATTTGAACTTTACTGTTGTCAATAGAAATTCCAATCTCTCGTTTGTCATCACTTTAAGAATGTCGTAAAAGTTTATTTAAAATAACGGCAGTAGAATACCGAAGGAACTAGGGAAGCGATGACTACAAAAATCGAAGTCCAAAGACATGGCAAAAACGGTAACAGATAAAAACAAAGACAAAACAAGGACATGAGACAGCTACAATGCACGGAAATAAAAAGATAACATTAAGAACTAAGGCACTCATAGTGTCGATCCCCATGAAAACCGGGAGTGACATCAGGTGCTCCGGAAGGGTAAGCATGTCCTGCCCTGCTAGCGACACCCGTCACACAATCAGTCAGGCATAAAGTGTTTTGAAAGGTCTGTTTGGTAGCGGATTGGTAAATGTCATTTTCTAACCCTTAGACAAAAACCAATGTGATCCATGATACATGCTACTTCTCTAACTCTTAAACAGTATCATGGTGAAATTTTGAAAAGCTTTTTGTAAATCTCTGTAGTATGAAAACAATCACAAGGACAAATCGGTAGCACGAACATCATTCACGAAGACAAAACTAAAATGTTACAATATGATATACAAGACAACGCGAAAAACGAAAGCACTGACAGTGTGAACTCCCATAAAAACCGGGAGTGACATCAGGTGCTCCGGATGGGTAAGCATGTCCTATCAGTGAGTCAATCTAGGGTTGTGTCAAATCCGGTTATGTCAAATCCTTGAAGACGTGAAATCTAGCTGAAAATGTCCGTTTTCATTTGGGACACAGAAACGCCATATCTGTCAATGATGTCATGGTGACGGCCATAGAATTTCTGAAGGGATGAAAGTAACAAAGGCTGAACAAATCCCTGACTAAGCAGCTTTTGCGACAGTGTTTTTGCTCTAACTAAAAAGTCACTGTATCAACTGCATGCCCGACAGTAACGAATCAATTGTGAAATGTACACTCCATAGGCTGGAGAGGTAGGCATATTGCTGCTCAGAAAGGGAAAGTTCACAATTGGGAAGTTACAATCATCGCGTTTGTCATAGAGCTTAGATTTCAAACGTCCATTTTCGTCAATGTAAATTAAAAGATCTTAATACGAAGCTGAAGTAGGTGTATCGGTAGTCTCTTTAATTTCAAGCTCATTGGGATAGATCTGTTGTAAATATTCCTTGAATTTCGGATTATTAAGAGAAAGTACATCGTCTATGTAGCGGAAGCTGAAATTAAAGGACTGGGCTAAATGTTTTTCTTTTTTTCTGTGTAAGCCCTTGTAAGAATGTCGTAAAAGTTTATTTAAACGTCTTCTACAATCGTAAGATAGTTTGGTGACAACAGTCCTTCGGAACTTTGTATTGCCAATTTAAGTCTGGTGTTATGTTGACAATTTATCTTCGTTGAGAAGCTCTATAGGAGCTAAACATTAAAAAATATACTTATACTTATATAAATCAGTTTCAGAAGTTTCTTAAAAAGGATTGCCTATTACAATTTAATTAAGCGGCAACGGCCCTTACAAGTTGAATGGATATCTTGAGAAACAATAATAAGAATAAAGTACATATTAAAAGAACTGTCATGATGCAGACCTACTAAAGACAACTAAATAAGTTGATTTAATTAAAAATTCATGACCATTTATTTATCAAAGTTTTTATCTATTTACGTTATTTACTTTTCTGATAATATTGAAGCCATATAAATTAAAGGTTCGTTATTTTGAGATGACATACCATACTTTTGAGATAATTATTATTATATTTATTAAATATTATTTATATACTATCCCATGGTGATACAATGTTATTTGATGATAATGAGGTATGATCTTTTAACTTTGAGATACAATGTTATAATTATGACATAATTATGTGATAATTTTGATATGTTATTCCATAATAATGAGCTAACCCTAAAAAAAAAAAAAAATTGACATACCATTTTATAAATATGAGATTCATTTTATATTTATGGACTATGATTTCATTATTATCTCTTAATCATGAGTTAATAAGTCATATTTATGAGATAATTATCTCATACTTTGTGATAATTATCTCGTAATTATGAGATAGTAACTCCTTATGTCTCCTAATTATGAAATGGTGTCAAATAATTATGAGATCAAATTCATTTCATAGTGTAAGAATTTCAAAGAAGTTAGCTGAGCCAATTTTTTTCGACTGTTTCCCTGCAGTCTAATAAATCAATTTCCGGATTCGCCATGCATCCGTTATGCAAAGATTTTGTTTAACTTAGAACAGCAGAGACCGATACTGTACCGAAAATTGACGGTAATTTTTGTTGTCATTTCATTTGATTTTATTTGATTTTATGGTCTTCCAAATGTTTTGATTTTGTCTGCACTGAAGAGACATAAGTTGTCGAAATGCGCATATGCAGAAAGTAAATTTACAGTAACTTCGGTATTTAGTTATTTGTTACCACTGGATCGATGCCTCTGCTGGTGGACTGTTAGTCCCGGAGGGTATTCACAAATTCAAACCGGTGCTAGGGGCCGTCTTGAACTTGCTATGAGGTATGAGTAAAGCTCATTGTTGAAGGCCTCATGGCGACTTCAAGATGAAGAACGACAATAAAAGCGTTGTTCGATTGCTTATTTACAATGTATTTGTAGAGACTTTGTCTCATTTGCATTTACTCCATATCCCTTCATTGATAATTCACAAGCCCAATAGTCAGTACCTCGGTGCTGACTCGAAAACCGATATTTTTCTAAACCTTGCAATGTCTAAAATTCTAATAAATTTTGTTGAAAAGTAAGGAGTATCTCCCTAATGCAAAGCTCTGTCCTTAGCTGATTTAGGTTTTACATTTAGATCACATTGGGCATTTGTTCTCTATCAGTTTTTTAACATATCTTATTTTATGGTCTTCCAAAAGTACAGATTTTATCTGCACTGAAAATCATAAGTTGTCGAAATGCGCATATGCAGGAAATAAATTCACACTAACTTCGGTATTTAGTTATTCATAAAAAAAATAACGACCTCGGTGCCTTCATCATTTTTATAAAATTTGGATTGATAATTTTTCATATCAATAACTTTTTATCTTGTTTCATGTTTGTTTTTCTGTTTTGTTTTGTTTTTGTTGTTTTGTTTTTTTTTTTTCTATTTTTTTTTTAATTTTACTCTAACCACCTGTTATAGTGCGCACATCTCACTATTTCTGAAAGCCAAGTTTTATGACGGTCTACTTAATGAGTGCTTCGTTAATGTCTTTATGTGGTTATTATCTAGTAGCTCATACACTAGTGCTTTTGTCGAGCAACGGATCACAGTGATTGTAAGAGCAATTTGCCAGTTTCATTGATGTTTGTTGACGATCGCGCATCCATTACCAGTAATTACAAGGATAGAGCGTCGTTAGACATATAGTAATGAATTCCGCTCGGACCGATGAGAGGGGCTGTTTTGAACGTACATTGAGGGATGAGTAAATGCATTTTATGAGAGCCATACAGAGACCTCAAGATGAAGAACAACAACACATGTTTTGTTCCATTCCATTGTTTCAGACGATCTAAAGATGTAGATCCAAACAACAAGAATGTGGCTAAGCAAATAAACAACCACTCATGGAAGCAAAAAGAGATAAAATTCTTTTTTTCATAAAAAAAAAATTAAAAAACATATGAAATACAAATGGAGACAATATGACTACAATATAAAAACAAACAGAAATAAACAGAAACACAAAAAGGGGGAAAAGTGAAGGCTGTGTAAGCCTCAAAAGATTGGTCTTGTCAGGTGCTCTAGGAAGTAACTATGAGGCTGAGAACTTTAAAATAAATTCATTCAAATGATATTTTACCAATCATGAGTGAATTTCCTCTATATATTAGACATTAACAAATACATCGGACTAAGGTAGTTATGGGATGAAAGATTGAATATCTTAGAGCAATAAACTATAGAATACGTTGCATTTAAAACAGACTCAGAGAAATAGTTTCAAGATAATGTTTACATGTACAAATGTATAAACAGAAGTACTATTTTTGTACACTTTTGCAGAAACAGGCAACTTTAAATGTCACATCAATTTTGCATTTGTATAATAGTATTTGATACTTTAACATAACTTTTTCATGTAGTATGCCATATAATTACATTCAACAACAAGTCTGATCACAAGAAAAAGTACACAAATAATTTCACACACATGTACATATCCATTCTTACTAAAAAATATAAATGTTTTGAAAATATTTAAACAATAAACTAACTTCACTTAATAAAAGTAAACTATTCAATGTGGGTATTTCGATTTTTTCCCATGACAAAACTGATTGACGGAGTAATCGGTGTTTTTAGTTATCACGGATGGCCTAATGTGTTTTTTTAAGCAATTCAACGATACAAGTATCACTTCATTCTCTTTGAAACACCTTTAACAACACCTTCAAAACTCCTGACTTTTGTCAGTTAGTCAAAAACTATAAATCAAGTTCTATAGAATTATATTATTCACCAGTTCGTACTACCTGAAGAAATTTGCCTTGATACTCCAGTGATGAAAAAATGGTATACAACAACTTTGTATAAATCTTCAAATTGACAGGTAATAAGTTGATATCGAGAATATCCGTCATCAGTCAAAAACACAAATTGAACACAAAATTGTTTCAAGCAAAGAATGACGACCGAAAAATGATAGTAAAGAGGAACAGTCGTGTATTATCTATAACTAATCCACAAGTTGTTTCTTAACTATGTCTCAAATAAAATAAATTACAACAAAGTTTTTCTTTTACCATACATTATCTTTTACAAATCAACTATGGGCTCAAACAGGATCTCCTAAGAAGGCGCACAAACTTCCATAGATGCGAGAACAACCATAAAAGGTTAACGTCTCACGTAACTAATAACTAGAAATAACGG
>MJUU01014613.1:0-20705 GCA_002080025.1 Modiolus philippinarum | reverse complement strand
CTCTTTTTGAGATTTTTAATGGACGTTCGATGAAATATAGCATTTGCCATCATTTGTCCACTAGAATCAAACACATCTGTACCATGAAAATGCTGCCATCTTCGACGAAGTCTACATATCACATTTTTATTAATGCATTCAATATGATCTGTGAACTTCAAGAGATTATTTTACCCATCAATATGGCCTCATGGTCACAAAAAAATGAAAAAAAACGACAATAAAAGCATATTCAGTTTGTCTGTTATTACGTTTTGTAGATTTGGAGGAGTTTGTTTAATTAACATGTTCTTGTGCTTGTAAGGGTTTTAACTAAATACACATGTGACAAATTCTCTACCACTCAATGGAAAACGCTTTTGCTATCGTCCTTCATCTTGAAATAACCATTATGCCTTAATGTAGAAGGATTGTTTCCGTCCTGTCATGACGGATGTGCGTTGAAAGGATTGTATGTCAAGCTGAATGTGCGCTGAAATGATTGTTTCATTAATGCGCCGGTTGTTGGATGGAATGGTTGTTTCATTAATTCCCTGCCGGATGTGCGTTGAAAGATTATCATCTTACTAACCTTTGCTTTTGGACTCCATTTTTGATGCAAAACTGACTGTATCCCCGAACAGACAATAACGTGGCATTTTTGTGCCTACGACTCCGGCTACTATCGGTCCTGAAAAATGATAGATTAAATTTAGTCAAAAAAGGAGTCCAATTATGGCGCACTTCATTCCCTAAGCCATTGTATTTAAAATAGTACAGTGAATTATGAATAAACAATAAAAGGATAATCACATGACAAAGTCTCTAAAATAGATAATCACATGACAAAGTCTCTAAAATAGATAATCACATGACAAAGTCTCTAAAATAGATAATCACATGACAAAGTCTCTAAAATAGATAATGTTTTTCCTCGTCTTTGAAGCCACAATCTTGAATTCAATCAGTTAAAATATACTCAACAAAAAAACCGAACCACTAACGTGTATTCCTATGTACATTAAAATTCAAAAGCAAATATCTCTTCAAATACTTGCTGGAACAACTTGAAATTTTTACACATTGTTTCCCTTATCACAAAGTAAAAAAAAACACTTTTTACCCTAAAGTTTAAATTAACAATAAGTCTAGTATACCGTAAGAAATATCAAAATAAGATTTTTTGGTTTCTTATCCATTGATCAATCGGTAATTGGAAGGGAGAGATGTTAACTTATTTATAGTGTGAAGTATATGGATATGCTTATCCTTCATTTGGACTCTTGGTGTCACTGTTTGTTTTATGCGAGTTCATGGCAATGTATGTAATGTTTCAGTGTTTTATGACTGGTACCCTGATTTCTGCACTTTCTAGTTTTGTCTTTGAATTATTTATTGGCGTATTCTTTACTACTGCGGTGTTCTACATTAGTTTCTATTGTGTTTCCCTATTAGATCTCCCACCACTTACCACTATGGATTCCCATTGTCAGTTTTAACTTGATTCCAGGAAGATGTGGAATTTCAAATTTCTTGATGTGTGACAAGATATCCAAGGCCATCGTTGCGATTTCTGGTGCATGTCGTTTACCATTACGCTTGGGTACACCTGCAATTAAAACTGAAAATGTTTCAGTCCTTTACATGTTTAGATACAATATACTTCTCCTGTATCAAAATAATTCATTTTTTAGAATTTTGGCCTGAGTGTATTATCAATGTCTCAAATTTATATTTGTACAAGGTTCAGAAGACATTACATTTTTTTTGGTTTTATCTGCACTGATGAGACATAAGTTGTCGAAATACGCATATGCATAAAAAATAATAACAGTAATATTCAAATTTGAAAAGACAGGGACACCAAAATTGCCGATGATGATATTGCAGATACTCTTATATCGCTTAGTCGATTATTTGCAGATGACACTTCATTCAACAGATATTCTAGTCATGATGGATTGCAGATAAAATCTGTAATTGATCATGACTTGAAGGAGCTGGATGAATGGTCAAGGAAATGGTTAATGTCATTCAATCCGGATAAAACGGAAATAATGCTATTTTCTAATACAGATTTTCCACATCTTAATTTTACACTAAATGGTAAAGATATCCCTATTACCAACTGTCACAAGCATTTAGGAGTTACGTTTAGCAGTGATGCTAAGTGGAATATACATATTGAAAATATTGTTTCAAGTATATCTAAACATTTAAATGTTCTTCGGAAACTGAAGTATAGGCTGTGTCGAAAATTTGGAAAAATTATACTTAGTATACATCAGGCCATTATTTGAATATGCCTGTGAAGTTTGGGATAATTGTGGGTTGGGAAATTCAAATAAACTTGAACAGTTACAGCTAGAAGCTGCAAGAATTGTTTCTGGATTGCCAAGTTTTACAAGTTTGCATTTAATTTATAAAGAATTGGGGTGGGAAGTACTAGCGGAGAGGCGAAAAAGGAGAAGACTACAAATGTTTTATAATATACAAAATGGCAATGCTCCGAGTTATCTTTGTAGTTTAATACCTCCAAAAATTCAAAGTACCACTATATATCCCTTGCGTGATGGAGAAAATTTTATTGTACCATATTGTAGACTTTCGACAACTTATGACTCTTTCATCCCCGCAACTATTCGTCAGTGGAACCAGTTAGAGCTAACACTAAGAAATGTGAATTCTGTCTCGTGTTTTAAAAATGAATTGCGAAAGCAAAACGACATTGTCCAAGTTCCTAGCTACTACAGTGTTGGCCCTCGAAAATTAAATATAATACTGACACAACTTAGATGTCGAGCCTCATTTCTCAATTATGATTTATATAAGGTAAACATTATATCTGACCCGTCATGTTTGTGTGGCGCAGTTCGCGAAGACTCATTCCATTTCTTCTTCAATTGTCCCAATTTTACAATTATACGAAATTCTTTGCTTGAAAATCTTGCTTGGTTACCAATTATTTGTAATATAGATCTTCAACTTTTAACTTGTGGTAACCCAGCACTAACAGATGCTCAGAACGAATATATATTCAAGCTCGTATACGAATATATTAAAAAGTCGAAAAGATTTCATGTTGTTTGAACACCATACACACCATTAAAGGTATTACCGAGTATCTTTAAACTGTCAAAATACTACAGTTTTCATATGTTATTCTTCTTATCCAAAAAATGATTTTGCTATATTTTATGTTAATTGTATAAGCATGCTTATTTATTATTGTAATAATTGTATATATACGGGAGATGACTTCATAAGTTTGTTTAACTTGTGTCTGATCCCTTTTGTTACTTATGAACAAATAAAATAAGTTTAAACTAAACCAAAATTGCCAGACAACTAAGTTAAAATAATAATAAAAAAATAATAAAAAACAACAACAGCAAACGATCATTTGTAACGATAATCTTGGAATTATCGTCAGGGATTCCCAATGCGTGATATTTTGCATACGGTTTATGCTCTACCAAAATACCACCCTTGTGGTTAACCAATCAAGATTACGTATCCAAGTAATGATTGTTTTTGATATTCGGATTTTTCAGACATTGTGCCTCCTCCTCATTACCCAATATACTATTGAACTGGTCAGGCCGACGCCACAACACATCACTTCTAACGCAACCAACGGACCAAAAATTCCATTTTTCGCAGAAACCGGAGTATGTACATTGACCTTGATACTTTACCAAAGAGCTGCAGAACAACTAGTAGAGATACTATAATAGAAAAAAAAGAAGGGAAACGGGGAATGTGTCAAACAGGTCGGAGTCGGTCCCTAAATAAAGAGTAATCAAGTTCAGCGAAATAAACATCATCCTAGACATAAATAAACTAACTAGAAAACAGACAAGACACAGAAAGGCTTAATAAATTTCCTGACTTAGGACAGGATTTATCATGAAAGATTGAAATTCACAACTGCCAGATTTGGTACCAATATAAACAAACTAGTACTATGATTCGCAAAATATGTCACTCCCGTACACCCAAAGTAGTATTTAACACTAATCTGCTAGTTGAATCAACCAACTACATATCATCGATCAAAGAACTTCTTCGGGTCACAAAAGAAAAGGATGACACCGTAATAAGGGATAAACCATCTGATTACCACACCGGTGTGAGCAGAGTAGCAAAATATGAAAAAGTCGTTCAAATAAACAAAAAAACAGTCAGGACAGGAAGAGTGCCTAAAAAATTAAGGATCAAGGTGTTTTCTTCACAAAGTCGTGTCTTAATGGCTCTATTTTGAAACAGAATGAAATTTATGAGGAGGAAAAAAAACAAACATTAGATCCCAGATCCCTTCTAAATAAAAATAAACGGTTGCTCTTTTTTTTGGATTTTCAAGTTAAAGTGTTTTTTACTTTTTATGGAATGTTTGAAATAAAATTCAAACTAAAACAGTTACTTCACCTGAAACCACCATATAGGCATCTCCAATGGTTTCCACTTTAAAGACATCATATCCATCGATAAGTTCATCTAAATCGGGGTACAATGTATTGAGCATGTCGACTACCTGGATCGGCGAACTCTGGGCTGATATTGTCGTAAATCCGACGATGTCGCTGAAGAATATGGTAGATTCGCTAAAATGTTCTGCATCGACTACCCCACCCCTCTTCAGGCATTCAGCCACTGTCTTTGGTAACATCTGATATAACAACATGTCCGTTTCTTTCTTGTTTCTGTTTAGCTCTTTGGTCCTATGAACGATATAAAAAAAAAACAAAGAAAAAATTTAATTGTTTCATTTGAACTTAATCTGACCTTGTTTCGAGAGATTTTCATTCAAGTCCCATTTACTCGAAGCTTTAACCGCTGGATAGAGCAAATAGTCGGTAAAGCATGAAAATTTGTATATTCAGGCATCATTAAACTTGCAACATGAATGTAGGCATGTTTGTAGTCGTAAACAAATGTTTTAACATTGATGCATATCAAGGTTGAAACAACGGCAGTAGAATACCGAAGGAACAAAGGAAGTGATGATTACAAAAATCGAAGTCCAAAGACATGGCAAAAACCACAACAGAGAAAAACAAGAACAAAACTAGTATGTCAATTGTTCGATGAACAATTGATAGGTCTATCCGGAAGTTGTGCCATAATGCTCTTATTTCAGATTAACCGATTAAACTAAGACACTATATATATACCTTTAATATGTATATTTATCAATATACATTGACGTAAAACGAAAGTTTTTGTTGTCCATGATACTTTGATATTGACCTGATTTTGAAAGAAACATCTTCTTGTACTTTTTTGTATTTAATACATTATTGTTACTATAATGGTATTAAGCGACAAGCAAAAGAAAACCGGAAATCGATTGTCGAAAATCAGTTTTTGGTCCATAGGTTCCAAACTGTTGGTTTAATCAACCTTTCCTTTGCTACAAATGTAGATCGTAACAGGACACACATTTTCTCCAGCATTTTTATCTACTATCTATTACTGTTTTTGAATACATCCAATAGAAATGTCTCATATCAAAGTTCAAAATTTTGTAGCAATAACTCGTATCACCTACACATGTTTGTTCAACGCAAAGGCCTCATATCAATTTATAGGTGGCCTGAATTAATTGGATCGACCTCTCAATTGTTCTGGGAACAACTGAGGTTCTAATTTTATCAGCATCGCTAAAGTTTTCATCTGAATGTGCACAGCAAATGGTTGAAAATATTATATAAATACATTTTGCAGAACAATGATTTAAACACACGAAAAGTTTGTCTGTTTTAATACTTACTAGTTTTATAGCAGATTTATTAAGTGCATACATGTTCACAATTAAAAGAATTTATTTAAGAATATGTTGAAAGATATTTTTCAATGTTGATAATTTTGATAAATGAAAAACTGGGCAGTTATTTATTTTATTTCATGATTTTCTACAAATTGTATTATTTTTATTTAAAAAATGTGCAGATGGTCATACAAACTGTAACACAAGGCTTCATATTTCCAAATACTATTAAAATACAGTAGTAAAATATATCGTCCCTTGCTGCCATTGTTTTTATTTTTATCGCTGTACCATGTTATTGTTGTCGTACATGTATTAGTGGCTGGGTTACAGAAAGTTCAAATGTAAGACACTAGACTTCACCGGGCAAAAGACCTCATCGGTCAATAGACCTCATCGGGCAATAGACCTCATAGGTCAAAAGACCTCATCGGGCAATAGATCTAAGTGGTCAATAGACGTCATCGGTCAATAGACTCCATCGGTCAATAGACCACACTGGTCAATAAATTCCATCGATCAACAGACCGCACTGAGCAACAGACCTCATTGGGCAATAGACATGCAGGGATATGAAAATACCAATAGATGAAAATACTCCATACTTAATAGAATGTATAAAATATATGTATAAGATATATATATTAAATTGTGTTTCTCTAATGATATGTCAAGTTTAAACCAGTTTTGACCCTTGGATAAATTTTCTGTATTCAACGTATGTTGAATAAAGCCCCGTGCTATTTCCCGCCAAATATATTCGGAATACAGTTCTCGGTGTTTATAATTGATCATTAGAGAAAAAGATTACACCACTTCATTCCGATTATTACCATATTTTACCGACTCTCGATAGTTAAATTAAAAAATTTTAAAATGCTCGGCAAGCCTCGCAATTAAAATTTTAAAATTTAACTATCTCTAGTGGATAAAATATGGTAATGAACGGTATCTTGTGGTGTAATCTATATATATCAGTGATTAAGGATATCACTTAAAGTATCTATTAAATATTTTATGGTGTAATTTATCCATTTCTTTGAATACCTATATAAATATATGGTTATTAAATGGGTTTTTGAATAGCTATAAATAGATTCTACTGTATTAATGAAATATTTTAACCTTTTCCTAATGCAATCAAATTGATAACACTGAGTAGCCAGAAACACAATAAGTTAATTATAAATGTTTATAATTTTTAGGTAAAGATTTCCCGTGGGAGAGATGTTTGCTCTCTATATTTTTCAGTTATGGTGTACTTGTGCATGAGAGAATTTCTCATATGGATATACTATTCATACTTTCAACGTAATCCAGACCACCTGTTTCAAGTGCCCACATCTCACTATTTTATTACACCAATTTTTCTTACATTCGACTTGATGAGTGCCCTGTGTTTGTCTATATGTTGTAATCGTCCACTAGCTTAAGACACTAGTGTTTTGTCTGGCAAAGGATGACAGTGATTGTAAGAGCACTTTGCGAGTTTAATTGATGTTTGTTGACAATCCCGCACCCATGACCAATGAAGACATGGAGACGATTAGCAAAGAATTCCGCTTAAACCGGTGCTAGGGGCCGTCTTGAACTTACTATGAGGTATGAGCAAAGCTCATTGTTGATGGCCTCATAGTGACTTCAAGATGAAGAACAACAATAAAAGCGTTGTTCCTTTGCTTGTTTTTTACCGTGAATTTGTAGAGACTTTGTCTCATGTGCATTTACTCCATATCCTTTTATTCACAATTTTTTAAAAGGGGTGAAAATTGATTTCTTAGTAATGCTCGGATTCATTTCGGTGACTTCTGTGTTTGAATCCAATTACAGTCATTATTTGTTTTGATTTAATTTTCAATAATTGATATCAAAATTTATTACGTTATACAGAATCAAAATAACTATTGTGAAATGTACTAAATGTTTCGGGGGGGATATAAGTGTTAAAAACGTGTTGTTTTCATTAGTGTCCTTCTGTAATCCATGTGTAATTGTATGTCAAACAAAACACATAAAACAATAAAGTGTGCACATGCTTTACTTTTGTCGTCTGCTAAATATCAATTTTGACACCCAGCTGATCAAGTTTCAGTTTACCTAGTAAACACGAAACCACAATTTAGATAATTTGACAAGCAGATCATATATCATTTAAATCAGTGGCTGCATTTGTGTAGACATTTTATTTTAAGGAACTGATGTCATCCCTTTTAAAGTGACCAATAAACCTTTGACCCCTACATTTTTGAATGTAAAACATATCAACTAAATACAATGATATAGGTCCCAAATACCTAATTCTTACACATTCCGAAATTTCCCCAAATAATTGCTCCAAGAAAAGTAACAAAACTTTGCAAGCCCTTATCATAAAAACGGTCCATCCACCAACATTCGCCCAAATGAACGAAATATCTGTCATAGCCTGACAAACATTTTTCCCATTACAATTTACTACCTATTTATTACTATTTCCGAATAATATCACAAAACATGTTTAGGGAGTTTTCTAAAATAGCCCCCTCCCCTGATAACGAAACGACCCAAGACGGATACAATCACAACTTCAACAGAAACTACAAAACCCCACCAAATTTCATCGACCTACACTTACCCACTTAGACACCTCTGTGAAAAGAAGAAAACATTTTTTTTACAATTTTACAATCCCAATAATGTCTATCCGTTGTACCGGATAGACCTTAACAAGGACGTGAGACAGCCACAATAGACGGAAATAAAAAGATAACATTAAGAACTAAGGCACTCATAGTGTGAAGTCCCATGATAACCGGGAGTGACATTAGGTACTCCGGAAGGGTAAGCATGTCCTGCTCCACTAGTGGCACCCGTCACACTAGATTTGAAGATTTGAATAGGAAAACAAGAGCGGTAAGAATATGCAATCATAAACAACCATTTGTTTCTGCAAATTACATGCAATAGTTCTAGCAGTTTCATTACTTGTTTTTCCCACGTATTTGCGGAGATTTTGTCTCATTTGCTTTTACTGCATATCACTTAATTGCTTATTCTAGACTGGAGTTTGTCTCTCTTGCAGTGTGGAGTCCGTAAAAAGATTCCCCGTGCGAGAGATGTATACTTCATATACATTTCAGATATGGTACATTTGTTCCTGAGAGAATTTCTCATATGGATGCGCTATCATAATTCCAAATTTTGGCATTTTATTTTCTTTTTGTGTTTTCAAAATTATTCTGACCACCTGATTATTGTGCCCACATCTCATAATTTTGTCATAAGTTTTCTTACTATTGACTCAATGCATGCCCTGTGGTTGTTTAAACGTTGTGTTTGTCTTCTATTGGTCTGTTTGTCGGGCAACGGATGAAAGCAATTGTAATAAGACTTTGCCAGTTGATTTTATGTTTGTTGACGATCTCGTGTCCATGACAATATAAACACGGATGTAACGTTGCTCGACATCCAGCAATGAAGTCCGCTCAAACAGGTGCTAGGGGCCGTCTTGAACTTAGTTAGAGGTATGAGCATAGCTCATTGTTGTAGGCCTCATGGTGACTTCAAGATGTAGAACAACAATGAAAGCGTTGTTCCATTGCTTGTTTTTCCCACGTATTTATGGGGATTTTGTCTCATTTGCTTTTACTCTATATCCCTTCATTGCTTATTATATTCCTAAAATTAAATAGTTAATCAGCTTTAACAGCGAAATTGGTGTTTTCCTGGATCCTGATACATTTTCTAATTCATAAAATGAATGTTTGACTCAGCATATTAGAAACTTTGAAAATTTAATGTTTCATTATCGAAAAGGAATAAAAGTCTTTTAAATAAAACTAAATCATTTTCATAATCAACTATAAAGTTAACCGCATTTTTATATACTGACCTTGTTGCTATGGAGATTGAATACTTCTGGATTTGAGAAGTCAGGGTGTAAACTGCAAGCACGACAAGTGGACATACTATCAGGATAATACCAAACACTATGCAGATTGTTATAACACTCTTGAGTTCTTCTTGCAACGCTTTGGCTAAACTCTTATCAATGGTCAAAGCCAGCTCATTCTGTGTCCGTGTCAAGACGCCTTGGTAGATTGTCATATTATCAAACCACATTTCAGCTTCTGAGATTGACGCAGACTCTCGTGTAAAGTTATTTGATTTTATTGTGTTTCGAAAATTTTCTATTCGTTCGCTGACATTCGGATTTTTCGCTAATTCTGCATCGTATATATCAAAAGCGATTTGAGAATAAAACCTTGCCGATTCAAATGTGACATTCGCCCTATTCTGATTCTCCATAAATAAGAGGTATTGTTCTCTTGTCTCAAACCCACCAGTTGCATAGAAAGAGACACCCAATGCTCTCTCCCTTCCAAACAATTCACTGGATACAATAATTTCCTGGTAAGCTACAACATCTTTCCAAACAGACCCTGTACTTGTCTCACTCACCGAATCATACAACCATTTCAGTAACACCATAATACTATTGGAATAAAAATTGAGTTCTCCTTCCACTGATTGGTTGTATACGTCAAGTTGATATCTATGTTTGTTCAGGTAGGACAGAAAACGTTCAGGTGTTTCCATGTCAGATATGATGTCATCACCCCTTGGCCATTTAGATAAATTCTGAATGGCAAGGTCGGTATCAGGATAACGTTGCAAAAGAAAATCTTTCGTCTCCGGCTTAATATTGCTGACATAGAGGGCGCTCATATCGCGTTCAAATTGAATGGTACGGAGCAAAGCTCCTAATTCAATACTGAAGAAAAGGAGTTGTCGAACATTGGAAGAGCTTATATAATTACCAATAGCCGTAGCAAATGTATTGGCGGTCATTCCCGTTATAACAAGAACAGGAATCATCACCAATGCCAACATTTTTATCATCTGTTTCCGTTTTCCAGCATCAGTTATAGGATTTCCTGTTAAAAGAGATAGATTTCAAATTCATATAGCAAAACATCCAGCCATTAATTTTTTACTTGTATTTAGTAGAATATCTACCTTATACACATGGAAGCATGCCCCCAATAGACAGATATTAACCAAATTATACCGTCTTTTTTCTGAGTGGTATGTATCCGAATCAATTTGGTGGTAGTAGGTAAATCAGAGACTCGCTGTTCAGTACTTTGTGGCTTTAATAAAGGATGTTCTCTCGTTGTGTTTTACTATTTTTTGTCCGAAAGTTTTTGTACTTTTCTGACTTTTTTTGCCAACAAACCCGGACTTTACTTCTAAAATTTTATTTTGATGAACCCAGTAATTTCTTTAGAACGCAAGGTAAAATTCTGTTGTCAGACCTGTCTGTATACTAGGCTGGTAAATGCCCTTCAGGACATCTGTCCCAACAGACAGTGACAACGACCTGGGGGTTTAAAAAAACCCTCTGAAACTCAGAGGAATAAAGTTTCCACAAATTTTTTAATCGCATGTATCTTAAAAATGAGACCAACATCTTACCATTTTTCACAAAAATTACTTCTTTGCAATTTTAAAACGAAAAAAAAGAAATAACTTTTATCTGAAATTCTGTTTAGTTTCACAATATATGTACTTAAATACTAACCTCTACACATAGCATCACATTTTGCCGCTGGATGTCTGTTGTTTAACATGTCCATAATAACTTGGTCCAATTCGGTTTGAGAAAGAGACGTCAAAGAAGACTTAGATGCCGATCTCCCCGCCATCCGACCCTCAGCTGGAACAACCTTCGCACACATTTTATGTCTTCACGCCTTTTTTAACATTACTATAAATAAAAAGATTGTTTTTATAATTTTATTCAACATTATTGTTTTTACTCGTTACTTTGCCTTTTTCCCTTTTTTGATAATCATTTTTTATTCTGTTTCTTACAAAAGTAACCTGTTAAAATAGCCATTTTCTTAAAACCAGTTTAGTTATTTATTTTGAAGTTAGTTATTTATTTTCGTTATTTAAGAAGTAATTCATGGGTGGCAATTATTTTCGTTAATATTTTACCCAGAGCGTAGCGAGGGGTAAAATAAACGAAAATAATGGACACCCATATGTAAATCGACTACAAACCACCGGCGAACATGAATTTTTTCGATTCTAATATGACATTTAATTGTCTTCGCGGACCTACGGACAGCCATTGCATACGATTTACTGACGTTTTTGTGCACAAAACATATTATGACGTCGTCTGTTTCAGCGTAAAAACTGTTGTGAAGTCGCTCATTTGTTATTGGAGATTTTCATATGGCTGGTCGTCATGGTTTCCATTGTTCCCATATAAGAATTTGATTTTGATCCTTGTACAAACATTTTACCCTAACAATTACCCGTTTCTGACCATATTATGTGGATTTGGGATATTTGAAATTTTAAAAGATATTTTAAATACTTGATATGGCTTATTTCAGCTGTCCATTTTAGAGAAACTAATTTTTTTTCGAAAAGCAGTTTAAGACATGAGATATTTTCTCTTTTGTCTTATTGACACCTATTTATTAATACAAGAATTAACTTTGGACTTCACATTTAGGTGTTCTTATCAATATGTCCTTCAAGCCGAAAACGAATGTCTTTGTCTTGTATTCTGTAGATATCTGTTGTATGTTATATATATATATCCATTCTATGTTCTACTGATAATCAATTAAAGCATATGGAGTAAATACCAATTCTACAACATTGATTAAGTTTAGCTTTCTGAAGAATTTCAGATGCCATCAAAACATTTGGATTACTTGGAATAATAAAATGCTTTTAGCTGGGAAAACGGATAAGGTATTAAACTCAACAAATTCATCACAGTTGTGTATTCTAATTTACATTTGTTAATTTATTTTCTAAAAAAGAACAAAAATGAAAAATATTAAATATTGTTAACATAATAAACATAACTTACATATTTTTCCTCTCTATGTGTCTGAAACAGTATCACAACTTATTCTCAAGAGAACTGACGTCACTTTTGTCAGGTTGCTTTCAGGGGCTACACTGGGACAAAAAAGGAAATTTAGTCCTAAAATATGTCACCTCACTTAAAAATTTACTGCTGCAATACCAAAATAACATTTTACTCATTCCATGATACCATAAATATTTTTGGCATTGAACACCATTGCTTGATATATCTTACCCTTCTACCCCTCATTAGATTTCTTGGCCTCATGCGGAAACTAGATATTTGGAATATAAAACTGCGTCTTTTACATCCTTGTATAACAGCTATAAACGTTGCCATGGTGACTTGATATTTCATTTACTATATTAGCACATTTGACGAAAATCAATAAACTTCGGAATTTCTTGAGAAAAAAAATTAACACCACAACATATCTTCATGGATAAAATTTTATTACTAAAAGAAAAATAAATTATTTTAAATTTTTGTCCTTCAATTGCAGAAAACTTATATGTATGTCTCGTATGCAAAAATGCCATCAACGTTGTTGTTTTCAGTTCCACTAGGAAACCCTTTTGTCTAATCTTGGCGATTTTTGGCTAATTTAACTGAAACTGGCTAATAATTAGCCAACAGCTTCAACATTTGCCGTTTCTGTTAAATTAGACATGAACCCTGAAAATTTTCCATGTTGCCCGAAGATTTAGCCGTGTACCAGTAAAATTAGACAGTGTCAGTAAAATTAGCCGCGTGGCATTTAAATCGTACGCCTCCTTGGATACAATTTAGGAACTTCAAGTGAAAAATGTAAAAAAAAACTTCCCATACTTCATGGATAACAGTGTCAAGTTAATTACAAACTTATTATGATCTATTCCATGCATTCAAATCACCCATTGTTATTCCTATAAAAGTTTTTTTTAAATAATTTGTTATAATGTGTTATATGGTCAGTTGCAAAGTTTAAAGTATTTGATTTCTTTTTTATGATACAAAAAATGTACTTGTAAACCAAATACCAGTGATTGATTTTTTTTTATTCATTTGTTATAATTAATCAGTCAATTTTGAAGTTAAAAGCATTTTATTTATTTTTTATGATGAGTGATCATGTGACCAGGACTGTTTTTGATAAAGCAGGTTCAACTGAAGTTATTATGTGAAATTATCCAGTGTGTTAAGTTTTGCTACAATAAATAATTAAATTTTGTGTACAAGTGTTGTTATAAGAGGCAGTCTTTTGTAGGATAACGACACATTACATTCTAACAAAACTGAAGTATGATTCAGCAGTCAAACTTCATTGCTTTGAACTTGAATTGCCTTAACACAACAAGTGAGTCCAATTCCGGTGTTCACTCATTTCTTTATATTGCTACTTGTTATAAAGTTAAAAATTCAATCACCAGTCAATGGAAAGTATAGCACATGGGTTTAGACAAATATCTGATGTTTTAATTTGGATGTATGTCAATCAAGCAGAAAAAAATAGGTCAAAGTGATCTAATTTGCCTGGATGCTTACCTACCATCAGAGATGCATGCATATGCAAAGTTACATGATCCTACCATGTGTAGTGACTGAGATCTGAACTCGGACGTAAACTTTAATGCAAGTCGTTCAAGTGGAAAATATAGGTCAACGTGACCTGATTTTGCCTGGATGCTGACCTACCATCAAAGATGCATGCAAATGCAAGGTTACAAGATCCTACCATGTGTAGTGACTGAGATCTGAACTCGGACGCAAACTTGAATATAAGTCGTTCAAGCAAAAAAAAATAGATTAAAGTGACCCAATTTTGCCTAGATACCTGGCCTACCATCAGAAATGCATGCATATGCAAGGTTGCATGATCCTAACATGTCAAGTGACTGAGATCTGAACTTGGACGTAAACTTGAATGTAAGTCGTTCAAGAGGAAAATATCGGTCAAAGTGACCTAATTTTGCCTGGATGCTGACCTACAATCACAGGTGCATGCACATGCAAGGTTACATGATACTACCATGTATAGTGACTGAGAGCTAAAGTCGGACGTAAACTTGAATGTAAGTCGTTCAAGCGGAAAATATAGGTCAAAGAGACTTAATTTTCTTTGAGGTTTGGACGCAGACGCAGAGGCGGACGCCGGGGGGTACTCCAATAATCCACCTCTAACTATGCGAACTAAAAATGACATACTCTAAATACACATTTGCAGCTGGTGTAGTTTGATCAGAACACTTTTTTTGTTGGTTTCACTGTGGATTTCTTGAATTTGATTGGCGAATAAGGGACTCCTTCACTCAGTGTTTGTTGTTCTTATATTTATGATTATCAGGTACGTATCAGGGTTTTTTCGTTGAGCTATGAGATATGAGTAAAGCTCATTGTTGAAGGCCTACGATGGTGACTTCAAGGCAAAGATCAACAATTTCCATGTGCATGTAAAGACTTGGCCTCATATACATTTGCTTTAAATTCTTTAATTTTTATTTTTCACTCTTACTCATGATTTGGCAAGCTGGTAGAATTAAAACAGGTTAGACATCATAAATGTTTTTGTACCAACATGATGATAGATATTGTTCACTCCTGTATAAACCAGACTCTCTGTTCTTCCAGCTGTCTGTCGGCAAAGAATCTGTACATGAAAACTCCTCCCACAACAAAGGAGTAGGGGCGATAAGGGTCATTTTTGGCCTATACTCAAAGTATATATTTTTGATGTTTTTTTCGTGAAAAAGAACTAAATTCTAATACTGTCACATTTTTTATTGAAAATGGTGGTCCCTTTTTTCATTTTTGGACGAAAAAGTGAAAAATTAACAAAAAACTGAGGATTTCTGGAAATTTTCATACTTACTACAAAAGAAGTAAAGGTTTATATAGGAATCACCGTCTCAACCTGTCTGCTCTTCCCTCCTATGTTCAGAGATTTTGTAAGTGCAAACATTTTTCAACAACTTCAAGAATTTGGATCAAAATTTACATGAAGAAAGTACACTTAGTAAAGATGTACATAAGGAATACAATTATTTTCCTTTATCAGAAATGGGAAACCATTTGATAAACTTTTCACTGATTCCTCCTGCAAATAATTCCTTGTACTCAACAATTCGTCTAAAACCACCTTTGGATTCTGATGAAAATTTACACAAGGGCAGATGTGCATGAAGGCAACTGAAATATTTTTGTATAATTATTGTTCAACGCCACTACAGGCAGATAATTTGACTTTGACTTTTTACGTATGCATTCTGCAAAGACTACCTCATAAGCACAACTCCTCTTGAACCTGTGAAAATTTACACAACTGAAGGTATATGTAGATGTGCATTAAAGAACATAATTATTTCCTGATAACATGAAGAGAAAAAATGAGTGACTTTTCATTTAGATTTCGATCTGAGCAAAAATTTTGAAAATCATTCATATCTGAATTTAACAAAGAAGCATGGCCACTTTGCAGTGACTTTATTTCATTGATAATACTAATTTTGCGAATGCATTTATTCTTCTCCAAAACAGATTTAAAAGGTCATTTGTGTATACACAATCATAACAAGATCAATTGAAATGCATTTTCATACAATAAGATAAAAACATGATTTGGTCAATAAACTTGCCTTGACACATTATGACATTTTTTGTGGGTTTTGGTTTAAGTCCGTTTTATAGCATCTCCAGAACCAAACTAAACTAACTGCTATTTGGAAGGGTAAATGTTTATACACTCACAATAAAAAACTTGAGTTTTGTTCTCTGCATCTTTCTTGTAGTCCCGTCTTCCAAAACACTGGCTTAAACGGACACAAAAGGCTACTACTATCATGTGTCAGAAAAATACAAGCAAGGGATATATCAATTTCATTCCTAAGAAGTACACTACATAGACCAACTTTCACCACTTTTTTACAACATTTGGGTAAATTTTGAAAATGGTGCAACATAGGGACCAAATTCACCTCTAAACAGCCCTACTTGATTCAAGTTTGCAGAGTTATCTCGCTTGATTAAAAATTTTATTTCAACATATAACTGGAGAGGTACAAAAAAATGCTATAACTTCGGACTGAAGAAAGTCTTGGTAAACTGCAAGTCACATAGCTAGACAGGATGTTGATACAACCTCTGTGTAAAATCCAGTATATCATTCAGGAAACTCACCTGCACAGGTTATGCACAAGTAATTGTTAATTGGAGCTAAGATGTCAGTTCTTAATGAAGATCTGTTCAAAAGCCACACAAATTTTTAAGGTGGCTCACTCATCACATTTTTGAATTTGTATTAGATTTCAGAACTCTTCTGGTTTTCTCCAGTTTAATGGCTTAAAGAATTTTGAACACAGGCACCCTAATTTTATATCATGAATGTATTGTATGGGTCAAATTAAGACACTATGAAAAGCTTTTACAAAATTCTTGATAAAACTTCCTAGCTTTTAGACAAAACAATAGTGCTAATGTTAAATTAAGGGAAAATCCAGAGAAATCCATTTCACGACAATTTTTAATGCCTTCTATCTCTCTTAGGATATTCACTTCTGAACTTTGAAATAACAAAGATTTCAATTAAATGTGAAATTTTGTAAGAAAATTGAGAAAGAAGTTATTTAAGCCATTAAAATTAATAGGTTACCAATGGAATTTTTGATATGACAGGAAACTGAACTCCTCTCCATTTTTCATAGGATTATCATGAACAATGTTTATGAAAAAGTGAATGTGCCAAAATAACACCAATTGAATAAAATTTTGTTAGAATGCTACAAAAGATGAATTAAATGAATCTAAGGAAAAAAATAAGAGGGTAATTGGGCAAAAAATTATTAGGCTTTTAAATGGATAAAAGCAGAGAAGTCTAAAAATCTGACAGAATTACATAAACATGACCAGCGAACATCCTTAATGCACATGGACCTATATATTTCTTTTTACCATTTCATTCAGTCTACAATAAATAGGTTTCAAGAAATCCTGATATAAACAACATCAGTAGTGAACCTCCTTAATAGAGACACCCTGCAAAGTTTCAAACCTCTTGAGTAAAAACGGTCACCTGATTTCATTGCACAAAGTACACAATCTTTGGCCTAGACAGACAGACTGAAACCTATATATCCATTTTAATGGGTATAATTAATTATTTAATGCCAATCTTAAAACATGGAATAATAAATTAAATGGATAAGTATTACAGACTCATTGAAACCTGTTGTGTAAACAAACTATACATCAGTGAGATGGTATCCATCTCTGTGGACCTGCTCCAAGAGTGTGACCTAGAGGTCAAAGGTCAAGGGTCACTAACTGTGATGCATGACATGTCGCCTTGAAGTCATCTATTCACATGCCAAATATCAAAAGTCGACCTCAAAAGAAAAAAGTTATAGTTTGGACACAACGATGTCATTGAAAACGCATGAATATGACCCTGAGGTCAAAGGTCAAGGTAAATAGTCACCATACATAGTACAAAACACATTGCCTCAAGGTGATCTATCCACATGCCTAATATCAAAAGCCTATCTCAAACAAGAAAAAAAGTTATAGCCTGGAAACGACTTTGTCAATGAAAAAGCATGAATGTGACCCTGAGGTCAAAGGTCACCAACCAAGGAACGCGACACGTCACCTTGAGGTGATCTATCCACTGCCAATATCGAAAGAATCTCTCAAACAAAACAAGAGGCTCAGAGACCGAGACTGTATCGCTCACCTGACAAAATGCTTGACAGCAGGGGTTTCGATGTTCTACATGGTGCATGGCCATGCTTTTTGTCGGATTTAAATGAAATAAGCAATCCTTGTGAAGAACCATTCATACATCATTCATGTAAAGTTTAGTTGAATTTGCTTCATTGGTTTCCGAGGAGTTGATGAAAATAATGTTTTTCCCTTAGGGTCCAATGTTATATATAATTTCCGCCCTGGCAGCTATGTAGCAACCTTTGTAAAAGACCTTCCATACATCACTCCTGTATAGTTTAGTTGAATTTGCTTCAGTGGTTTATGAGGAGTTGATGAAAATGATGTTTTTCCCATGGGGTCCAATGTTAAATATATATTCCCCATTTGGCGGCCATGTTTTTTTGTCAGATCTTAAGGAAATGTGCAATCTTTGTAAAGGACTTTCCATGCATCATTCCTTTTAAGTTTGGTTGAATTTGCTTCAGTAGTTTCAGAGAAGTTGATGCAAATGACGTTTTTCCCCATAGTGTCCAATGTTAAATATAAGTTCCGCACTGGCGGCCATGTTTTTTTGTCGGATCGAAATGTGATTAGCAATCTTTTGTTAAGGACCTTTCAAACATCATTCCAGTGTAGTTTAGTTTAATTTACTTCCGTGGTTCACGAGGAGTTGATGAAAATGATGTTTTTCCCTTAGGGTCCAATGTTAAACGTAAGTTCTGTGCTGGTGGTCATGTTTTTAGTCCGATCAGAATGACATGAGCAATCTTCTTTAAGGATCTTCCATACATCATTCCTGTGAAGTTTGAATGAATTTGCTTCAGTGGTTTCAGAAGCGTTGATGGAAATGATGATTTCCCCATAGGGTCCAATGTTGAATATAAGTTCCATGCTAGCAGCCATGTTTTTGTCTGATCAGAAGGAAATTAGCAATCTATGTAAAGAATCTTCCATGCACCATTCCTGTAATGTTTGGTTGAATTTGCATTAGTGGTTTCAGAGAAATTGATGAAAATTACGTTTTTCCCATAGGGGCCAATGTTAAATACAAGTTCCGTGCAGGCGGCCATGTTTTTTGTCGGATTGAAACGAAATTAGCATTCTTTTTAAAGGACCTTCCATACATCATTCCAGTAAAGTTTGGTTAAATTTGCTTTAGTGGTTTCAGAGGAGTTGATGAAAATGATGTTTTTTCCTTAGGGTCCAATGTTAAATATAAGTTCCGTGCTGGCGGCCATGTGTAGGATCGGAATGAATGAGCAATCTTTGTTAGTGACCTTCCATACATCATTCCTGTAAAGTGTGGTTGAATTAAGGTCTTTCCCACTTTTGTGGAAAGACCTTCTTGTATTTCTTCTGATAATTATAATTTTTTTTTTCTCTTCCAACATTTGCAAAAAAGTCTTAAAAGATATCACTTTGATACTTGGTACCATTATTCAGAAATGGCCGGGCTTGACCAGACTGACCCTGTGAAGCCGATCTATTTTTAGTAACAGAGTTACATCACCAAACATGGTAAACCTTGTTAGCAGATGAACTCGGAAACCATAAAGATAGCTGATGAAGTGTAATTAGAAAAATGTTCGTTAGGTCATGACAAAAATTTGTTAGATTTGGTCCGATATTGTCCGATGGACCATTCTGGAGTTATGCCCCGCAAAATTTAGTGCTTTTTTAACAATGATTTTCTTCAAAACCGGAAGTGATAAAGACATGAGACCTACACCATTGTTCTTGGTTCCCCAGGGCTATTTGAAAAGGTCAAGGTCAAAGGTCATTGGTGACCTTTATTTTGACCTCTAGACTTGTTAGCGGATAAACTCGGAAACCGTAACAGATAGCTGATTAAATGTAATGGAGAAAATGTGTTTCTTGTTGAGACCTACAATTTTTACATTGGGTCCAAAATCATTGGACCAACCGTTTTGGACCTATGGGCCAAAAACCGATTTTCGATATATAAATAAGGGGTTTTTTTGCCTATAGCTCAAATACCATTGAAGATACAAACGTATATTCAATACAAAAAATGTTCAGGTAGACTTCATCTTCAAAATGACGTCAAGGTCAAATGTCAAGGTCACATTGAAAAAGATGTATTTCACGTTAAAGAGTCTATAAATGTACATATTAAGCTTAGAATGTTGGTTTTCCATATGAATCAATAATGAGAACATCCTGACGCAACTTTGGGAAAGACTTATCACTTGTTCTTCGAACGACTGACGTACTAGTTTGCTTCAGTGGTTCTAGAGGAATTGGTAAAAATGATGTTTTTCCAATAGGGTAAAATGTTAAATAAAAGTTCAGCGCTGGTGGCCATGTTTTTCGTCAGATCAGAACGAAATGAGAAATCTTTGTAAAGGACCATCCATACAACATTCCTGTAAAGTTTGGTAG